>CAUJRU010003644.1:0-37512 GCA_963277665.1 Viscum album
ATTTTTTTATATATTTATTTATATCTTATGTTACTTATGCTTTTATTGTTAATACCTATAGCAGGTTTATTTTTAATAACTACAACAATGTATAATGACAATTCACACTCGAATATAAAACAAATTAAAGTAACTGGTTTAGTTACATCTATAGTTAATTTGTTTGTTTCATTAATTGTATTTATCTTATTTAATTTTAGTAGTAATAATTTTCAATTTGTTCAAGAATATCATAAAGTAAGTAGTTTTGATTTCTATCTAGGTGTGGATGGTATATCTATATACTTTGTAATTTTAACTACTATACTAATGCCTATTGCACTGTTATCTAATTGAAATTCAATATCAGAAAATGTAAGATCATTTGTAATAATTATTTTATTACTAGAAACATTATTATTAGCAGTTTTCTTAGTATTAGATGTATTACTTTTCTATATCTTTTTTGAAAGTATATTACCCCCTTTATTCATATTAATAGGATTATTCGGTTCAAGTAATAAAGTTAGAGCTAGTTTCTACCTATTTTTATACACACTTTTTGGATCATTATTTTTATTATTATCTATTCTTGCAATGTCATCTATCATGGGAACTACTGATTTTGATGCATTGTATAAAACAAATTTTAACTATTATACTCAGTTATTTATATTTGTTGGTATATTTATAGCTTTTGCTGTTAAAACACCGATCTATTTCTTAAATACTTGATTATTAAAAGCTCACGTTGAGTCTCCACTATCTGGAAGTATTATATTAGCCGGTGTAGTGTTGAAATTAAGTCTTTATGGTATATTCAGGTTAATATTACCTTTACTACCTAAAGCCTCAATGTATTTCACTCCGCTTATATACGTTATATGTGTAATAACTATTATTTATGCTAGCTTTAGTACACTAAGAACTATAGACGTTAAAGAATTAATTGCATATAGTTCCGTAGCTCACGCTGCCGTTTACTTAATGGGATCATTTAGTAACTCTATTCAGGGTATTGAAGGTGCTATAGCTTTAGGTCTAGGTCATGGTTTCGTATCATCTGGGCTTTTCATTTGTGTGGGTGGTGTTCTGTATGACAGATCTCATACTAGATTAATTACTTACTACAGAGGTATAGCTCAGATAATGCCTTTATTCTCCGTACTATTCTTCATACTATGTTTAGGTAACGCAGGTACTCCTCTAACTCTAAATTTCATAGGAGAATTTATGTGTTTATACGGAGGATTTGAAAGAATGCCTATATTAGGTGCATTAGCGAGTTCTTCAATAGTATTTTCGGCTGCCTACACTATGTTTATGTTTAACCGTATAGTGTTTGGAGGGTCTTTATCTAAATATTTCTTGAATAGTATATCTGATGTTAATAAAAGAGAATTCACTATTTTATTAACACTAGTAGTGTTTACAGTAGTATTAGGTATATACCCTGCCCCTATATTAGACGGTTTAAACTATAGTGTTTCTACTTTAATATATGCTTACGATTCTTCGGTTTTGTAGGTTTTGCTTTGCTCCCTAGAGTAATTAATTAATAAAAAAAACTTCTTTTAATCCGGAATAATTTTTTTTTTTCATTAGAGATGGAAATCCTTTGTTATTTATCTTTTTAGTATTATGCTGTTTTATTAAACACAGTTTTATTAGCATCCGGAGTAACTATTACTTACTCACACCACTCTTTAATCCAAGGAAATAGAAATGGTGCATTACTGGGTGCAATCTTTACTGTATTCTTAGCAATGATATTTACTGCTTTCCAAGGAGTAGAATATGCAGTTTCTTCATTTAGTTTCACTGATTATAATTTTACCACAGCTTATGCTGAACAAGTAGAATATAATACCGAAGTGCGTGAGCTTGGGTGTTACTTATTGGAGGCTAAGTATAACGCTTTACAACAAAGAAATTGAATGGGTGCTCCATCTAGTAAAGTATCTTTAACTGATATAGGTTGAAGACTAAATAACCCTCATTTATCAGACAAAACTTTTTTCTTCGAAAGATTTATAGATAAGAATCCACACTTGAATGCTTTTAATCAATATTATAGATGGAGGAATAATTTTTCAGTACATAGGGATCTAGCATCAGTTAATATCACGGAGGAATTAACTGACGCATTATGCCGGAGGAGGGATTTATCAATATAAATATCTCTTTTATTTTTTATAAATATCACTATATTCTCTTTTATAATTAATAGAAAGCAAAAAAAAAGACTTTATTTAATTATTTTTATTATTTTTTTTTCTCCGTATGGAGGGTGAGAAGAGGTAATATACCGAGGTATACTTATAACTAGAGTTATAAATACTAAAAGTATTTATACTATCTTTGCTAGAAGCAAGTTATACACTAGGTGTTAGAATAAAGATATATTACTAGGTATTATTTCGAAACTGTATAAAATACAAGGAACTAGTACAATAAATGCAATAACTATAGGTAATAGGATTGTTCAACAGAAAGTCATTAATTGATCATAACGTATACGAGGGAAGGATGCCCTTACTCAAATAAATGTAAATATCATAATACATGATTTTAAACCTAAGCTTAAACCATATAATAACCCTTCTACTAAAGGACTGAATAAAAATTCTAAATTTTCCGGATTTTCTATAAAAGTATAGTCAATTTCTTGTAAAAGATAAATTAAAGGTATAACATTAAAAAGATAACCTCCAAGGAATAGAATACTAGTTAATGTACAAATAAGCACTATACTTGCATACTCTGCTAGGAAGAAGAATACAAATATAACTGCAGAATGTTCAGTCATAAACCCACTTACTAATTCAGATTCAGCTTCAGCAAGATCAAACGGTGCTCTGTTTGTTTCTGCAACAGAACCTATGAAAAATATAATAAACACTGGGAAAAGTGGTATTATAAATCATATAGCTCTTTGAGCTTCTATATTTACAGTTAAATTTAAACTACCTGTTAGTAAAATTACTAATAAAATAGCAGAACTTAATATTAATTCATAACTAATTAATTGTGCAGTACTTCTTAGAGAACCTAAGAAAGCATATTTAGAATTTGCAGATCAACCAGCTAACAGGATACCATATGTAGCAAGAGAAGAAACTGCCAACATATAAAGTATACCTAAGTTAAAATCTCAGATTGCTAATCCAGGTCCGTACTATTAATCAAATTTATCATGCAATTAATTATTTATTTTCTTCTTAGCGTAAAAAAACCTTAAAAAGTAAGCAGAAATAAATAAATGATTGATTAATCAATCATTTATTAATGCTTCGCGCTCGCATCATTAAAAAAGAAAAAAGCTCTCTCTTTTTTTTTAAGCGCTATAATTAATTGTTTAGAAAAGGTTTTGACTAGATAATTTCTTTCGAAATCCATTAGAATACATCTTAAATGCATTAATCTATGTAGAAAAATGCATTAACAGCCGTATACTCTTTGCTCTTTTACAGAAATATAGCGCCATTAAAAAAAATTAATTTTTTTTAGGCGTTAAATATATCTGACTTAGATCCGCGATAACCCATTGCTCTTTCGATTATCTTATATATTGTTACCATACCTGAGTGATTAACTCAGCCACTAATAGCTTTTCAGCTACAGCTTGGTAATATAAGCTTTAGGGTGTCCCCGGAATTTGACTGTTGAACCCCACAAATGTCGTAGCCTTAATACGACAGACCAAGGTATAACTGCATAACCTAAAAGTGCGAAAATTAAAGTTATTATAGGACCTAGGAAAAATAAAACTATATTAGCCTGTGTAGGCGATACATACTCTTTTAAAAGTAATTTAAGTGCATCTGCAAATGCCTGTAAAAGACCATAATATCCAACGATATTAGGCCCCAGTCTTCTTTGCATACTTGCCATGGTTTTTCTTTCAGCTACTGTAACAAAAGCTACAGTTAATAAGGCAGGTACGACTACCAATACAACTTCAATCACAGAAATGAATGTGGGTAAATACAACATAGATTAAATCTAAAATATCTAAGTTAAATAAATAAATATTAAAGAGTTTTAATCCGCTTAGCAGCTTTCAAATTTATTATTTAAATTCTTAGGTTAATGACATATATGATTTTTTCTAACCCGGATCGCAGCATTATTTTGGTTTTTTTTCACGCTTCGGGCTAAGAAAAAAAAATGCCGAAGCGAGGAAGAAATAGCAAATATTGTTTTACTAAAACAAACCGGGGTGAATTTTCCGGTTAAAAATTTAGCGCTTTACAGGAGAAATCTCACGCTTTCTAAAAAGAAAGAGATCGCTCCGGGTTAAAAACTTTTATATATTATCCATTACTTTGTGTTTATTCAATTCATATGTTAATTTTTATTTTTTAATTTAATTTAACCATCGCGAAGCGTAGGTAAAGTATCACTAAGATATCATGTTATACCATTAAACTAGCAAAAAGGTTTAATATAAAACGCAAGATATCTTATAATTAAACGTATAATACATAGCTAATGTAGTTTAACATTGCAATAAAAATTAAAGTTTTAGGGGCTAGCCCATACATTATAAAAATTATATATATATATTTTTTTTAACGCCAGAGTTTTTTTATTTAAGAAAAAATTGCGGGATTTTTTTTTTTCTTTTACGTAAAGCGAGAATATAATAATAGCTAATTATTACGCTCGTTGTTTTGGTCTCAACGAGAGTAAAAGTCTTCATGACTCCAATCGAATAGGCCATTAGGATTGGGGATATAACCATGCGGGTTACGGTTAAGTATTCTCACCTGTTTTTCAAGTAATTCCTCATAACGGCGAAGGAGATTAGCCTTGGATCTGGCTAAACGCTTTTCCATAACATCTTCCCTGATATTAACCTGAAGAGTACCGTCCTGAAAATCACTATGTGTATTAACCAGCTTTCGGTATAAAGTAGAGGCTATTTTCACAGAGCCCAGATACTGCTTAAAAGTTTTAACCTCAGGGTCCAACTTGTCTAGGTTTACTCAATTATTAAAATTTGAAATATCACTGTATAACACTAAAGAACTTTTGTCTGTAAGGGGGGATGTACTAGAGCTAGACCCTTGAATAAGTTGTTCTTTTAGGATAAATTTATCAAACACACCAGGAGCTAAGTAATAATCAAATTCTATCTCAAATTCTAATTCTAATTCTCCATCATCTTCATTTAAGAAATCCGGGTATTGGTAGCTTCAGTATCATTGGTGACCTTCTACAAAAACTGTTAAAGAAGGGTCAGTTACTTCGTCTATTAAAATGAGTAATTCTAAGAATAAATAATTAAAAATAGTTAATAAAATGCTAAATAATTTAGTTAAACATGAATTAAAATATAAATGTAAAAATGGTAACATAATTGTTTATTTTTAAGTAACGTACTACATTAACTATAGTTAAAACTAAATGACAACTTTTTAACAATTACTTCTTAATAAAAGAAGTTTGCTTACTCTCTATAGATAAAGCATTTTTCCCTAGCTCAAAGGCAAATCCTAATGTTAACACCAAGAAGAAGATAAGCATAACTATTAATCCAAAGATTCCATTTGCATAACCGCTTACTACGTAAGGATAAACTAATAAAATTTCTAAATCAAATAGTAAGAATAATAGAGCGAAAATAAAGAAAGAAATACTAAATTCACTTCTATTTTGTCCTAAGAAAGAATGAAATCCACATTCAAATGCACTATCTTTTTCTTGATAAGGATTATGTGGAGCCAATATAATATTTACAGCTAATAATATAATAGCTAGTATAGGGATAAAAACTAAAAAGAATGTTTGACTTGTCATTTAGGCTTTAAATAATATTATCGTAGCTATATTTGCTAATGTAAATAATTCATTTGGTATAAATATAAACAGTAATAATATTAAAGTTAATATACTAATAGTTATACTTAATGAGCTTGATAATACAATATTTTCTGGTTTAAAGTTAACTTTTTCAGAGTTTTCTTTTTCATTATTTTGAATATTACCTATTAAATTTAATTTTTCTAAACTAGGATTTATCATATATTGATCATTATAAAAGAACATGTTTTTTATTATACTTAAATAATACACTGCAGATGTTACACTTGTTAGTATTGCAATTAACACCATAAAAACGTAACCATTAGTTAAAGCCGCGCTTAAAACCATCTGTTTTGCAAAGAAACCTATTAAAGGGGGGATTCCTGCAAATGAAAATAGAGTAATTGCTAAACTTAATGCTAAGTATGGATTTACGAAGAAGTAACCTTTAAGTTGGCTAATTAATTGTATAGGAGAATTATTTTTGTCTATTAATTCATCACTATGTTTTTCGTCTTTATACACATATAAGTATAAACTAAATCCTATTGTAACCAATATAACAAATGCATTTAAATTTGAAATTGAATAAGATATAATATAAAATATATATGCTTGTATAGATTCAACACTATTAACGCTTAACGCTAGTAAAATAAACCCTACGTGACTAATTGTACTATAAGCATACAATCTTTTAATTCTAAATTGTGTTAAACCTAAAACAGAACCTATTATTAAAGAGAATAAACTACTTATTAGTAAACAGTTTGTTCAAGAAAACACAAATAGTGTTTTTTCAGTGTAATACACTAACTCTAAGAAGAAAATAAAGATTGAAATTTTAGCAATTATGGCTACAAAAGTTGTTACGATTGTTGGTATTGCATCATAAACATCAGGACTTCAAAAATGGAAAGGTGCTGCACTTATTTTTACTAAAAATCCTACAGCTAGTATTATTAATGAAATATGAATATAATAAGGTTTGTATCATGATAGAACTTCACCATTCATGCTTTCACCTAAATTAGCATAAACTTCAGATATACTGCTTATTACATAAATACCTTCCAGGCTTGTTGTTCCTGAATTAGCATAAAGAAGACTTGACCCTAATAATATAAAACAAGAAGCTAAACCTCCTATTAAGAAGTAAGTTAATCCTCCACTAGTTGATTGTTCTGAGTCTCTATATAATGTAGATATAATATATAAACCATAACTTTGTAGTTCTATAGCCAAGAAGATAGATATTAAATCACTAGCACTCATTAGGAATACGGCTCCACTTAAAACGAACACAATTATTAAAGAATATTCTAATATTCTAAATTGACCTGCCATTTTATTAGAAATCTTTGTTTTGTTATAATTAAACTTACCAAATAATAAAAAAGATAAAGAAGAAATTTGATTTAAGAATACCTTTCTAGGGTAGAAAGATGTTAAAGTTAATATTAAAGCGCTTAATATAAAGATGAAGATATTAAAGATTTGTGTGAATACAGTAACATGGAATAAACCTCCAAAGATACCAATTCCTTTATCTAAAGCTAAAAAGAATAAATTATTATAAGCTAAAAAGCTTGTATGGATTAAAGAAACCATTACTACTCTAGAGAATAATATGGACTTGTCTTTTCTTAAAGTAAGAGCATTTGAAATTAATAATAAAGTTAAAAGAGAAATTAACATGTTTTTTTTTTGTTTGTTATAAATTTAAACCGAGCTAAAGAAGATAATTAATCTATAATTTAGAATTCTTAATATTATCTTATATAAGATAATTAGTTATGCGCTCTTCTGTCGCTGAGCAGGATTATACTTTTTTATTTTTTTAGCCACGAAGTAGTGGCAACGAAGTAGTGGCAAGGAAATAGCGCTGAATTTTTTATTTCTTAAAAAAGAACTTGTTTTTTTTTAATGCGAGCGCATTAATAAACGATAAAAACCTTATTTGCGCTAGATTATTTTTATTTATTTTTTTTTTTTGACGCAAAGCGCCAAAGTTTTACTTATTAGTGTAATTCTAATGCATCTTTCACGTAAGAACATGATAAAATGATGAAAACTTGTGCTTGGATAAATGCTATTGCAAATTCTAGCCCTGAGAAAGCTACAATAAATGCTATAGGGAAGAATCCTAAAAAGAAGAATATAAATCCACTAGTCATAATATTGTAAGTGAAACCACTTAATATAGTTAAAAGAAGGTGACCTGATAGTATGTTTGCACCTAATCTTAGACCTAATGAAATATTACGCGCTAAGTATGAGATAAACTCAATTATAACCAGTAAAGGTAATAAAGCAATAGGTGTTCCAGCTGGAACAAATAAAGAAAAGAATTCTAATCCGTGTTTGTTTAAACCTAATAATGTTGCACCTAAAACTATTGTAAAACTAAGTGAGAATGTAAGTGCGAAATGACTAGTTGAAGCAAAACTGTATGGTACTAAACCTATTAAATTGTTCATTAAGATGAACACAAATAATGTGTACATTAATGGAAAGTATACTTGTCCATTTTTTGCATTTATTTGGTTTACAACAATTCCGTGTACTGTTGCGTAAATTGTTTCTTGGCTAATTGATCAGCTATTTGATACAACTTTATTGTTATTTGTTGCCATTAAATTTAACATTAATAATAGGTATCCCCCTATTGTTAAGTATAAACCAATGCTTGTTAAAGATATAGATAAATTTCCTAGTATAGGAGCATCTAGACTTAATAAATTTCTAATTTCAAATTGATCTAGTGGGCTTGTTATGTATAAAAGTGAGTTCATTAAATTAATATGTAAGATATATATTTAAAAAAGAATAAAGTAAAGGGTTTGTATAAAGTTTTAATAATAAAACCTCATCCTTCATACGCCTTCCACCTTATGGATGAAGGAGGAAGGTGGAAGAAGAAGTCGATGTTAAGGTATTATTAAAGTTTGCTTATAAATACACGTGTAGAGAATAAACGTACAAATCTTGGTAATACGTATTTTGAAAAAACGTATATAAGAGTAACAAGAACTGCAAATGCAAATGTTACTTCATTAACAAAATAAAATGGCACTAATTGAGGCATAGTTTAGATTAAAAAATTTTTTGTCATGACTATTTATATGACTAAATCAATTTACAGATTTGGAATTTAAAGGAAAGAAACGAAAAATAATTAGGATAGCATACCATTAATTTGTAAATTTAACGGCGGAGCCGGTAAATTTCTTTAGGAAATTCGTCTTCGATGTATTTCCACCCTAAGGGCGGAAATACTAGACCCGCTCATTGAAAGGTTTACTTTAATTTTTTTTCCAGCCAAGAATTATCCATCCACCATAAAAAAAAAATTTTTTTTAGGGTGATTAATTTTGCTCATAATTTTAGGATCTTTCTTCGCTCGATCCAGCCCCGGGGGGCATTATTTTTTGCTCAAAAATTTAGGATCTTCTTTTTTATGGTATTTTTTTTTTATTTATTTCTTATCGAGGAGCATTAATAAAGTCTTCGACTTTGTCGATGACTTTATTTCAGCAGACCGCTATAAATTAAGAACCTCAGTAGTAAACAGATAAGAATAAGAATAATCATACCACATCTACAAAATGTCAGTATAATATTCCAGCTTCAAAACCTAAGTGGTGATTTTCTGTTAAATGGTAAGCTAAAATACGTCATAATCCTACTGCTAAGAAAATTGTTCCTATAATAACGTGTATTCCGTGGAATCCTGTTCCAAAGTAGAAACATGAACCATAGGCACCGTCTGAAATAGTAAATGAAGAAACTGCATATTCTACTCCTTGGAAAGCAGTAAATATCATTGCTAAGAATACAGTAAAGATTGCACCCAGTAATGCACCATTTCTATTTCCTTGGATTAAAGAGTGGTGTGAGTAAGTAATAGTTACTCCGGATGCTAATAATAATACTGTGTTTAATAGAGGTAATTCGAAGGCATTAATAGCTTCTATACCTAATGGAGGTCATTGTGCACCTAATTCTACAGTAGGTGATAATGCACTATGGAAGTAAGCTCAGAAAATAGCTAAGAAGAATAAAGCTTCAGATACTATAAATAATGCTACTCCCATATTTAAACCTCTTTGTACAGCTAAAGTATGGTTACCTAAATAAGTTCCCTCTGAAATTATATCTCTAAATCAGAAAGCCATACTTGAAACTAAACAAATAAGTGCACATGGTAATCAGTACTCTGAATTAGAAAAACCATGCATTGTTAATACACCTGATGTAGTAAGAGTTAATAAGCTAATACATGTGAAAAGAGGTCAAGGAGATGGAGAAACTAGATGGAAGGGGTGTCCCTGAAAATTACTTCTATGTAGATTTGACATAATATATATTTAAAAACAGCATAATACTAAAAGGTAAAATTTATTTAAGTTGTTATATTTAAAATTTTAACGCGGAGCGCTATAATTTCTTTTATCTAACAAATGTAGTGTGCGCTTGTCATGTTACACTAGGAACTTGGAAAGTATCTAGAATAGCGTCCCACTCACTACTTGAAAAAGACATAGTAAACACACCTCTGGTACAAATACAGTTTAAGTATTCGCATGATCCATTTGTATATTAAAATTCATAGAAATAATGGAAATGAAAAGTGCGCACCGCGTTAAGTAAAATTTATTATTTAATAAAACTAATAAAATGTGTAATAATTTAGCCCCTAAAAAAAGCGTTGTAAAAAATAAATATATCTATCTAATGTATATATGTTAATAATATACAAAGATCGCCGCACAAATTATTTGTGTGCGTGCGATGATCACCCCCCATAAAAAAAGGGGTTTTTTTTAACGCAAAGCGCACGGGACTTATTTTTATGTGTATAAGGGATATGGATGAATCGAACATCGTATTTTTTTTTATCTTCAAACATAACGCTATAAAAAGAAAAATCAAAACGCAAAGCCATTTGCCCGTATCCTTAATATAATAAACACTAAACCAATTTTTTATTATGTGTAATGGCTATTACACTACTAAAACTATCTTTTTTTTTTTATTTTTTTTTTTATTTTTTTAGAGTAGTTAATAAAGCAAATATTAATAGAATAAATAAGTTATTGTCACTTATGAATAAGTAAGGTGTTAATAAATAGAAAATTAAACCTACTAATATGTATAAAGCGTAAGATGTAATAACACCTGTGTCTAAACTTCCAATATTTTTACTTAAATTAACCAATCCTTTTTCTAAACCGTATGGTCCTAGTAATTCTACAGATCCTTTATCAAGAACTTTAGTTGTTTGACCACCTAATTTTAAAACAATATCTGTAATATATCTGTTGTAAAATAGTTCGATTAAGAAACGTTGGTTGAAAAAACTAAAAATATTATAACCTAATCTAGATAACTTAAAGTGTACTAATAATTTAGGTAAGAACTCAGATAATACAATAAATATTACACTTAATGAGATAGTGAATACTAAAGGTAATAACTTGAATAGAGTAGGTACTGCAAACTCAGTATCTAGCATAATTTCATGACTTGGATGTATAAATAGACTATTATCTGCAAAGAAACCAGTACCTAATCCGATAAAGATATCTTTAGTGATATATCCAAAGAAAATAGAGAATATAGCTAATACAATTAAAGGTAAACTCATAAATATATCACCTTCGTGTGCATGTTTATAATTAACTAGTGGACCATTAGGGTTAGTTAAGAATGTTAAATATAAAACTTTAACTGAGTATAATGTAGTAAACATCGCACCTATTGTAGCTATGAAATATACAACTGTACTAGAGAAATAAAATTGTCCATAAGCAGATTCAAGAATAAAATCTTTTGAATAGAAACCTGTCATAAATGGGAAAGCTACTAAACTAAGACTTGCAATTAACATAACTGAGTAAGTTAAAGGTAAGAAAGGTCTTAACCCTCCATATCTTCTAAAATCTTGGTTGTCTGCTACAGCGTGTATTACAGCACCAGCACCTAAGAAAAGAAGTCCTTTATAGAAAGCGTGATTTACTAAATGGAATAAAGCTACATTATAAGAAGATAAACCAACAGCTATAACCATCATACCTAATTGACTCATAGTTGAATAAGCTATAACTTTTTTTATATCTTGTTGGAATAATCCTATTAAAGAACTAAATACTGTTGTTATTGCTCCTATTCATAAACATAGTAACAACACTGTTGAACTATATTCTATTAAAGGAGATGAACGCATTAATAAATATACACCCGCAGTAACCATAGTTGCAGCGTGTATTAATGCAGAAACAGGTGTAGGACCTTCCATCGCCATAGGTAATCATACATGAAGACCGATTTGTGAACTTTTAGCCATAGCACCTATTAATAAACATATTCCTATTAAAGTAATAACATCTTCACTCATAAATGGAGCTAATGAGAACACTGTTGAGTAGTCGATATTACCAAAACTAAGTAATATAGCAAACATACCTATTGTTAAAAAACAATCTCCAACTCTGTTTGTTAAAAATGCAGAAAGAGAGCTTTGGTTTGCTGCTATTCTAGTAAATCAGAAACTTACTAAAAGATAAGAACAAACTCCAACACCCTCTCATCCTACAAACATAAGTAAAAAGTTATTAGCTGTTACAAGAATAATCATCATAAATGTGAATAAACTTAAATAACTAAAGAACCTTTGATTATGGGGATCGTGACTCATATATCCTATAGAATATACATGTACTAAAGAAGAAATAATTAATACAGGTATAAGCATAGACACTGTTAAAGAATCAAAATTAAACCCTCATGAGATATTTAACGATTCTGAATCAATTCATTTGAATAAATGGATTGATACCGGTATGTTGTTTAAACCTACTTCAAAGAAAGCAAGTATTGCGAATGTTGTTGTTGTTATTACAGAAGAACATGTTATTAATTGTGCTCCACTTACTCCGACTTTTCTTCCAAAGAAACCGGATACTATTGATCCTAATAATGGTAAAATTATTAAAGCTAGATACATTATTTGAATTCTATTGCAACACTTCCTCTTAATCTATAAAATGCTACTAAGATACCTAAACCTATCGCTGATTCAGCTCCAGCTATTGCTATAATATATATAGCATAAGTTTGGCCTAATATATCATCAAAGCTAAGTGAACTTACCAATATTAAGAATGTAATAGCTAATAGCATTATCTCTATAGAGATAAGCATTAAAATTATATTTTTTCTATTTAAAACAAAACCTAAAATTCCTATTAAGAATAGTATTAGTGATAAATTCATTTTTTATTTTTTTCTTATTTAAAGTGGTGTAATTTTTACATAATATTTTTCCATAAGAGAAAAAAGCTATTACATCACTATTGTGATAGCTTTTCTAAGAATATAGCTTTTAAATTTTTAAACTAAAGTATATAACTAAACTTTTAGGGCTTAAATTATTATTTTTTTTTATTATTTTATTTAATATATATTTAAATAACTATACTCTAATTATTTATTAACTTTGTAAAGGTAAACTTACAAAGGCGCAAGGCGAGATTTAGGTGGACTGTTCAAACATTCCTAAGGATTGTTTAGGTTAAATAGGGTTGAAAAATAAAAAAAAAAATTAATCATCCCCTCCTAGATAGTCAGGCATTTCGGTTGTAACATCTGCATAATCATCAATCAGAGATGGTTGATTGTCATTAGCTCTTTTGAGCTCGTATAGCTTAAACCGATTTTCCCTTAGTTGATAGATATCATTAACCAAACCTTTTACGGCGGTTTTGGTTTCTATTTCCCCTTGGGGTTAGATCAGCCCCCATTACTGAGGCTGATTGTTCTGATTTATTTACAGCAAGCATAGCTTTTACAATTCCACTTTGATTAATACCGTCTTCATATATGGGATTGTTATTGACAGCTGCTGAATAAGCATCATCATGTACTTTTGTTGCTTTTCTTTCTTCAGAATTTATAAAATTGTTAAAAGATTCGCTTCTATTTTTAGCTTCGGATACTCTAATTTTAGAAAGGCTATCTAAATCTTTTATATGGCTTCTTAAATCATCCCTAACCTCCTTGGCCTGTTGTTTATTTTCACGCAGCTTAGTGTCTATAACTAGTGCTTTATCTTTTTTAGAGCCATTACCGATATCATCTTGATTTATCGGGTCGAACTCAGTATTTACATCTTGGTATATTAAGAAACAGCTAGTAGAATGAAATGCCCTAGTGAGATTAATTTTTTTAAGGCTAAAGCTTTGTTTTTTCTAACTACAGCAGGAGCGGGTCTAAAAAGATTATTAAACGTTATATTATGTTTTTTTTCCATTCTTTATAAAAATAATTAAGAAATATATGGTTCTGGTTTTATGCAATTGTAATTAATTACTAATCAATTGTATTTAACGGTTAAAAATTATAAGCTTAACCCTGACATTTTCACATTATTGAATATATATTTTTTATTTATTTATTAACTTTGTAAAGGTAAACTTACAAATGCGTGAGGTTTAGGTGGACTGTTTAAACATCACTCTAAACTTGTGTATGCTCTATTTAATAAGCTTTGTAATAAATCTGTATAGAATTGTGGAGTTAATCATGGGTATCTTGACACTGGTTTACCAAAAACTAATTGTAGATATACCATGTGTAAGAATACAATTGTAGCTACTACAGAAATAAGAGATCCAAAACTACTTACTAAGTTTCATCCTGCAAAAGCGTCAGGGTAGTCACTTATTCTTCTAGGCATACCTTGTAATCCTAAGAAATGTTGAGGGAAGAATGTTACATTAACACCTATGAAGAAGATTCAGAAATGTACTTTACCTAACATTATGTTGTAGTCTAATCCTATTAATTTAGGTATTCAGTAGTATCATGCACTAAATAATGCAAATACTGCTCCCATACTTAAAACATAGTGGAAGTGAGCAACAACGTAGTAAGTATCGTGGAATGCCACATCTAATGATGCGTTAGCTAGTACAACTCCACTTAATCCTCCGATTGTGAACATAAACACAAACCCTAATGCGAATAACATTGTAGGTGTTAAGTGTAATGATCCACCGTAACAAGTAGCTAATCATGAGAATATTTTAATACCTGTAGGAACTGCAATAATTAAAGTTGCAGCAGTAAAGTAGGCTCTTGTATCTACATCTAATCCAACTGTGTACATGTGGTGACTTCAAACTACAAAACCTAACACTCCAATTGACATCATAGCGTAAACCATACCTAGATATCCGAATACGCTTTTGTTAGAGCTAGCTGATATTGTAGTACTTATTATACCAAATCCAGGTATAATTAATATATAAACTTCAGGGTGTCCAAAGAATCAGAATAGGTGTTGGTATAATATAGGATCACCACCACCTGCTACTTCGAAGAATGAAGTATTAAAGTTTCTGTCTGTTAACACCATTGTGATACCACCTGCAAGCACAGGTAAAGATAATAACAGTAAAACTGATGTTACTATTACAGCTCAACCGAATAAAGCTAATTTGTGTAATCTTATACCAGGACTTCTCATGTTTAAGATTGTTGTTATGAAATTCATTGAACCTAATAAACTACTTATTCCTGATAAGTGTAAAGCAAAAATTGCTAAATCTACACTTGGTCCACTGTGACTTTGTATACCAGATAAAGGTGGATATAATGTTCATCCTGTTCCCGCTCCATTTTCAATTGTAGCAGCGAATAAGAATAAGATTAAACTAGGAGGTAATAATCAGAAACTTATATTGTTTAGTCTAGGGAAAGCCATGTCAGGCCCACCGACTAATAATGGTAATAAGAAATTACCAAAACCTCCAATTAATGCAGGCATAACCATAAAGAATATCATTAATATAGCGTGAGCAGTAATTACTGCGTTGTATAGTTGATTATCAGCTATATATTGAACACCGGGTCCAGATAATTCTATTCTTATAAGTACAGAAAATGCTGTTCCTAATAAACCTGAAAATAATGCAAAGATTAAGTATAAAATACCAATATCTTTAGCATTTGAAGAAAGGAATCAACGTTCTAATCCCATAGAGATTTGTGATAATTTCCCTAAGGATTCTTGTTTTTCAAATATGTTCTGTTGTCTCATATAAGGGGTACTAGGCAAGAGTTGTTCGAAGAAAAACAGTATGCTAGAGCTTCGACCATAAAAAAAAACTTTTTTTATTAAGGGCGGGAGGCGACGAAAGAGTCGAAGTGCTAAAAAATATTTAAGAATATATCTTCTAATGTTCAATATATAAACAATACTTTTTACTCATAGCATAAAATTAACAAATATATTATAAAAAAGAGTTTAAAAATTATCGTTAGATAATTTAAGAGCTATGAGATTCGAACTCATATTGGAGTGATTAAAAGTCACATACTTTACCGTTAAGTTAAGCTCTCTTATTACCCGGAACTAAGTCTCGCGAAGAGACCTATTTGAATAATAAATATATTACATTACTAATTAAAAAACTCAAAAAAAATAGGAGGAATGTGAAGGTTGGATACAATTAAGCCGGATTCTGTAAAGAATATAATTCTAAATTAATGCTTAATAGAGGCTTTACATCTCATAGTCAAATAATACTTTCGCTATTATATAACGCTAAGTTTTTTGACTTTTATTTTCTACTAAAGACCAAAGTTTTAACTTCCGGATTTTTTTTTTTCTATTTATATAGCTCTGGACTTTCCTATGTTATTATGTAATAATAACACTTTTAATTTTGTATCACAACCGGGGTTAAAAATAATATCAATTTAAATGATTAATAAAGTTAAAATATAAATAAACCTGTGTAAGAAATAGGTGATTCGAACACCTAACCTACCGTGTGTAAAACGGTTGCTCTACCAATTGAGCTAATTTCTTTTTAGCGCTAAGAAAGAAAGACTTTTTTTAGTGAAAAAAAAAAGTCTAAACCTTCCAAAAATTTAGCGAAGACGGAGATGGAAAAAATATCTTTTTTTTTTTAATTCTCATCCTTACCCCCATATTTTCATTATACGTAGATAGGAACGGTTTTTATAATTTTACTTACTTTCTTCGCAATGAGGCGGATATTTTCTTATTTATTAATTTATTGAATAATTATTTATTTAAGAAATAAGCCAACCCTTCGACCACAATACTTAGCGCTAACTTATTTAATCATATATGCTTTTATAGCTTAAAAAGTTGGAGATATTAGGACTCGATCCTAAAATAACGATATGCAAAATCGCAGTTTTACCAGTTAAACTATATCCCCTAGTAAGTTTTTCCCCTACCTAACCAAAGATAATTTTTTTTTACCCACGAAGTAGCGCTAGTTTTTTTTTCTTCTTTTCGCATCCTCCAATTACTTTTAATACTCTTAAGAATATTAAAAATATTATAATTATTAACCCCACAGGGGCTCGAACCCTGGATGTAACAGTGAAAATGTTATGACTTAACCTAACTTGTCTATGGGGTCTTATTAATATAACGCTTGCATTAATAAATGATTAATTAATCAATCATTTATTCCGGCACTAAGCTAAATAATTAAATCTAGCGCAATGACTTATTTTTTAGGCCGAAGCCATCCCGCGCTCTGTTTTAGGGAGAGTTGGGGAGGATTAAAAAAAAAAAGATTTTTATTTTTTTTTTCTAGCATTTATAACGTTTATTAAAAAAATAACCAATGTTTTTATATATTTATCCAAGGAACGACTCGAACGTTCACGATATAATATCAGAAAAGCTTAAATTTTCCCTGTCTACCAATTCCAGCACTCGGATTAAAAATTTGGCGCATTAAAAAAAAATTTTTTTTTTTAGAGCGCGAAGCATTAATAAATGATTGATTAATCAATCATTTATTTCTGCTGTGTTTTTTAACGTTTTTTTATTATTAATAATAAGAAAAAAAACGCTAAAAAAACCCCTGAAAAGGCTGTGCGCAAGGCTAAACTATAAGGCCAGAGGGATTCGAACACTCATCTGAGCTGTCATGAGCAGCTTGCTTTACCGATTAAGCTATAGCCTTTTATAAATATAGTTTTATAATTATGCGGATAGAGGAGTTGCACCCCTATTTACTGGTCATGAGCCAGTTATGCTACTATTACATCAACCCGCATTATACGTCTAAACGAGATATTTTTTTTGTTTTTAGATTTTTTTTGGGGTTTTATTTTATTATAACGCTTGCATGAGGTCACTAAGGTATATAATAAAATAAAAACGTTAGCCAAGGGTAAAATAATTAAACTATAATAGTAAAAAGCCCAGTGCAAGTATCGCACTTACTTCTACCGATTACAAAACGGTTGCATTGCTTTTATGCTAACCGGGCTATATATATACGATAAGTATGTAATTTAGTTTTTAATAAAATTAGTACTTTATACCTGAAGACATCAAAATCCTTTAAGCTAAAGCCTATACAATATATAATAAAAATTTATTATATAAGATTCGTAGTGTTCTACTACGTATATTTAAGAGTATCTTAAGGTAAGTTTCGTGCCTATATGCATTCAGCACTTATCTTTAACTAACATAGCTTTCCTGCCGTGCCTATGCTATTAATATATACAAGAGTAATAGTAATACACCAACTTTTTTTAAGGGGTTTTTCCGTTAAAAATTAATATTGGTTACATAAACAACAGGTAAACCAGGGGTTAATATACCCAACTCCTTTCGTACGAAGGGGCTATCCTTATTTTACTCTAATTCCCTCTAGAAGATAGAAACCATACTGTCTCACGACGTATTTAACCCAACTCGTGTAGCTCTTTAATCGACGAACAGTCGAACCCTTCATGATTCCTGCATTCATGTGGATGAGCTAAGTCGACATCGAGGTGCCAAACTGCGCACTCAATTTGTACTCTCTGGCGCAATTAGCCTGTTATCCCTAGCGTAGCTTTTTCAAAAATCCAAGACCTTTCCTTTCTGCATCTTGTGATCATATGCCCCGCTTACGCGACTGATAGACGTGTAAGTCAAACAGTAAAGCAAGATTAAGCCATTAAACTTTATAAGTAAACATAAAAATCATCTTATTATTGTGTAATAATAAAATAACTTAAAACATTACTAACTTTTAACTAATTAATGTTTTATTTACATCTATTTTCCATATAGTTAAAATCTTACTTAAAATAAATATAATAAATCTAACTTAATAGATATATAACTGAATAAATTATCTTTAGTGATAAAATATAACAAAGTAAAATAAAAAAACACGCTAGAAAAGAATTAAAAATAATTCTAGCCTATACATGTTTAATTACTCGGTAACGCAGAGAAAATTTATTTTCTTTGCGAAACCGAGTAAATTTACAAAATTAACTTTGGATACACCCAGGTACTTTTTATGGGATCTGTGCCCCGCATAAACCGTCTACTAGCAACTGTTTCCCGGGTTAAATGGTAAAAACCATTTAACCCCTCTTCCTTTTTGGATAAGTAATGTAGATTTTACCTACTTACTTTACTCTTCCATCGACCAATTTTACTTGGTCGAAGTAGTTTGTATAGCTTTCGCGGTATTCTACTGATATGATAAACTAAGTAAAGGTGTTTCAATTGTATCTCGCCAACTACCTTATACACTACAACTCGTTTGATCATATCCAATAACTAGCAACAGTAAAGCTGCATAGGGTCTTCTCGTCTAACTAGAGGTAAACTGTATCTGCACAGTTATTCCAATTTCACTGAGCCAATCATTGAGACAGCTGTTGTATCGTTAAATCATTCATGCAAGACCGCATTTAACGGCCAAGGTATTCCGCTACCTTAGGACCCTCATCGGTAAGGCCGCCATTGATTGGGGGTTCCTTCAAAACCTAGCTTATTTTAGTCAGCTAAGTAAATCCGTTAACCAGCCAACATTGGGCAGAATTCACACTCAATACTTTGATTTGTCATCTTACGCAAAGTGCTTTGTTTTAATTAAACAGTCGTACAACACCATTCTATGCCTCCTATTCTTAACCATCGGCCGGGAGCCGGGCGATGGAAGAATGGCACACCTTATCCCGAAGTTACGGTGTCATTTTGCCGAGTTCCTTAATGATTGTTAGCTCAAACGCCTTCGTATACTCTACTAGCTTACTTGGACAGGGGTAGTATCTAGGTACGGTTTCGATAATTTGCAGATTTTTCCAGAACCCAATTTACTCAATTAGGTTAATTCTGCATAAAAGCTTTTCTCATCGTTTAGTCCTTTAGGGCAGGTCTATAAACTTAGAGGCCGTTACTTTATATAAATACCATAAGCTTAAGGCGAGGGGGTAATAAATCCCTTTTTCGTTACTTATGTCAGCATTCTCACTTGGGTTATCATCTGCCAAAGGTAGAAGTTCTACCTAAGGTCGATGGACGTAACTTAATACCTTCTTCCTTCGGCCGTTTCCGGCCGCAGGTCGATAAATATTAAGGTTATCCATAATTATATAATCTTAAAAAGATTACATCTTTGATTTGCCCAACGTTCCGCTACCCCATAAATACAATTATAATTTTATTAATACTTATGGACAAGGTGTCGGTATATTGTTTAGATCCGTTAAATTTTCGGTGCTTTTAACTTATTAATTGAACCAGTGCTCTGTTACGAGGTCTTTAAAAAATGGCCGCTTCTAAGCCTATTTCCTGGTTGTATTTGAAAAAAACTTCCTTAATTTCACTTAACAATAATTTTGGAACCTTAAACTCTTGTTCTGGGCTGTTTCCCTTTGGACATACAACCTTATCGTACTATGTCCGATTATTCAATATTCATCATTGCCCTTCCGAGAGCAAATTCTCACCGATAAAGTCTTCACGACCCCCCGATATATACAAATGCATTTTTTAAATACTATTTGTCTGAGATCACAATTCTGTACCTGCTATGATGTTATTTGAATTACCTACTTATATAGGTTTCGCGGAAAACCAGCTATCCTGGTCAGTATTGTCTTTCACTAACTTACCACAATTCTTCGGATATCTTTACAACGATAACCCGTTCGGGCTTTTATAACCCTGATCATGGTAAGATCACCAGGCTTCGGGTCTAATTTTAGATACTAATTCATTATTTAATAATCGGTTTATCTAGGAATAAGACTTATATTTTGCATCGTGTTCGATGAAAAATTGCTTTTCTCGCATCTAATATTAACTTGCTGACCCATTATGCAAAAGGTACGCTCTCATTTGTTATTTAAACTTTACTTGAGCTGCTTATAAAACTACTATTTCAAATCTTTCCCTCTCGGTACTAGTTCACTGTCGCTTATATATCATATTTAGCCTTAGAGGAAGGTTCCCCTTTATTCAAACAGATTTTAATCCATTTTACTTTTAGGCTTTTCTACTTTCATTCACACTAATCATAGAATCTCGTTTGATTTCTATTCCTGAAGCTAGTAAGATATTTCAATTCACTTCGTTTATTTATAGGATTTTTCCAAAAGTTCAAGTTCATCGACTCTTAATCGTTGTACTATTTAAAAAACTCTTTTTGATATATAGCTAGATATTCCTAATAGTTTCTTTATATACTTGCCATCATAAACAAATAGCTTATGATGAAATTTTACATTACATATCTAATACATTACTATTGTAATTTACAAAGTGTATTTCCTAATTTCGGGTCATTATGATTCGAACATAACTACTCCTCAACCCAAATGAGGTGCCTAACCAACCCGGCCCTGGCCCGTATATATTATTCAGAGAATATCCGATTCGAACGGATGTTAGTAGTTTGTACTAAAATAAGTTTCAAGCTTATCGCTATAGACCACTCAGCCAATTCTCTTTATATTATATTACATCTGTAATATAATATTACTATTGTAATAGTTTATTTTTTGATTCCTCGACGACTTGAACGTCGAACACATCCTTATCAAAAATACGCTTTACCGATTAAGCTAAGGAACCCTTATATTACTAAAAATGTATACACGGCATATTGTAAAATCTTTTTTAACCGGTACGGTGAAATTCCTCCATTATTTTTTTTTTAATAAGAAGCGCATGGGAAATTTATCTCTTTCGTTGCCTCCCACCCAGCGCATAAAAAAATATATTTTTTTTAAAGCGCTGGGTGGGTCGGGTTCCACAAACAAGAGCACTCAGACTTGAACTGAGAATTTGAAGTTTGAAGCTTCCTATTTTGCCAATTAAACTATACTCTTTTATTTAGGGCGAGCGCTTTTAAAAAAATGAACTTTTTTTTAATGCGAGCCCCATCCTTAAATTTTTAGCGCGCAAGCGTTAAATTTATCATCATTAAAAAAAAAATAATATATATTTTTTTAACGCTAAGCGTAAAGTGGCTGGATCTTTGTTCGCGCGATCCTAAAATTTGGAGAAAAAATAATGCCACTTAAAGGTGGATGGATCATTCTTGGCCATTTTTTTCTAAGCTTAAAAAAATTTTTTTAATGGCTGGGCAGCAGAAAAGAATAATTCTTTTTTTTTAATTTTTAGGTCCGAATCTATCGCCCCATACTTTATAGTTCTCTACGGAAAAGGACGGAATTGAACCGTCAGGTGTTAAAACACAATGTTTAGCAAACATCTCGCCTTACCAATGGCAACCTTTCCTATAAGCATAACATAAAAAAATTATTTTTAAGCTTTGAAAAAAAGATCTTTTTTTTTTCTTTTTTTAATGCAGGAGAAATCTCACGCTTCTAATTTTTTTTTTATTAATTTACTCCGTAAATTAAGGAAAAAAAAAATAATCCTAGAAAATGAATTAAAAATTTTAAGGGAGAATAAAGAGTTATTATTACCGAGTTAGGCCGGCTTCGATCCGACATCATCTTTCTCGACAAGAAAGTTCTCTACCAATTAAGTTACTAACTCATTAATTTACGGCCAACCGAATTCGAATCGGTACACATCGTTTGAAGACGAACGGTCTACCATTAACCTATAGCCGTATTATATATAAATATATATTACATTACTAATGAATTTATAAACTAATATATCTCTATACCATGACATAAAAATAACTTTTTATTCAAGAGTCCCTCCTGCATTAAAGGCATTATTACATAATTCCTTTAATTATATAAAGATATGTTTTGGTTAAAAAATATAATTTTTTTTTATGCGCTGTGAGGGAAGGCTAAAACAAAAATTAAAAAAAAAAGTCGCGTATCGTCTCTAGTATGAAATATTTTCTATTTTTACCGGGAGGGCATTTCCTTACCAAGGAGCGCAAATAAATTCTTTATCATTTATTAATTATTTGCCGGCTCCTAAAATTTTTGGCCTTGCCTAATTATTTAATAAGAAAATGCATTTTCTTATTAAATAATAATGACTTAAAGGATGAAAAAATTTAGAAAAATAAATTTTTAATGGCTAGGCAGCAGAGCAGCAAAATTAAGAAAAAAAAATATTTCTATTGCTGTTAAACCGTTATAATAAGCCTTATTAGTAAGGCAAAGACACCTTACTATCACCGCGATGATTTTCAGGTGCTTTTTCTTTCCATGATGGCGTGGCTACGGCCTAAAAAATTAAACGGTGTTTGTTTAGTCTCCTACTCTGGTTTGAGAAATTACAGAGGGGGATAAAAATAAGACCAAATTTTCTTTAAAATATTAATCAAACTTTAATATAATTACAATTACACATTTAACTGAACCATATATTTCTTAAACATAATATATAATTATGTTAAATTTATTTTTAAAAAAATCCCAAACTAATGTTGCTAAATCAGAATTAAAGTTTTTTAATAGTACAGATATTTCTGACCTGGACAATAATAACAATATAGGTGAAAATAGACATTATCCACCTGCTAGTAAAGAATGATTCAATAGCATCTATTCTTATAATAAGAATTTTACTAAAACATTACCAATCGTTGACAATACCGTAAATAAACTAATTAAAAGTTATTTTAATTTAAATCCATTATCTAATAATAAAAAATCTAGTCGTGTACAAGTTAGATTTAAAAGATTATCTTTAAATAGAATATTGGTAAGTAGAGCAGAAATGAAACATACTAACAACAAAGTTATAATTACTGTATATCTATACAATAAAAATAAAAAATTTTTCCTATACAAATTAAAAAATTTATATAAAACATTTATATTTAAAATTGCAGAAAAAACTCAAAAATTATCTAAGACCGTTCGTCCAAATACCCGGGATACAAGGCCAGGGACATTCCAAAAGAAAAGCTTGCCTTTTGCAGTTGACCAGGCGAAAGGAAACCGTGCCGGTACTAGACCTTTTGTTTTTAATAAAAAACATAAAGGAACTGGGCTGCGTACTGGATTAGTTAAAGCTAATTCAAGTTCCAGTTTAAATAAAAGTACAATAACAAATGCTAATGGGAGAAAAAAATTTAGTATTATACTTTTAAATTCTTCTCCTAGGGTTAAAAATAAAACTACAACTGTTTTTTCAAGTAAAAATTTAAAAAATTCTTCACGGGGTCGTTTAGCCCAGCGTGATGATAGAGATAATAAAGCAAATTATACTCTAAATTTTACTAAATTAACCAAAAGAAATCTATCTAACTTTCTTTTAGCGCTAAATATAGCCAAAAAAAATTCTGGTGTTAAGGCGTTAAAAGATAAATATAAATCACTAATAAAAAAATATTATTTTTTATTAAGTAATAACAAACTTAACACTACAAGTAATAATAATTATTTTTTAAACTATGTTAACATAGCTAAAACTAATTCTAGTCTAAAGAATAATCTGGCGCTTTTAGGTAACGCGGCGTTCCTTCCTGAAAATAGTAGTTTATATAGCGTTGAACAAGGAGAAGAAGCCCTTAAATTTTCTCTTTATTCTTTAGCGCTAAAAAAACAGAGTTTTTTCAGTACTAGACTAGCGTCTGGTCTCGCACCAGGACAAGAAGAGCTGGAGACAAGAATAAATAATAATTACTATAAATTATTTGATAAAGTAAAAAATTCATTTGCTTTTGAAAACGTTTTTGCTAGTTCTAGCCAAAAATTATTACCTTTAGGCGCAAAAGCGAACGCAGGGAGCGGCTTTGCCGTTAAAAAAACTCATAAAAAAACTATCACTTTTGCTGGCTGAGCCTTATATAAATTAAGAAATCTGCATAAATTATTCTACATTAGCCCTAATGCGAGTGAAATAATTAATGATCATCAAAAAAATTCTTTTGAGCTAGGCCAAGAAATAACTAGTGACATTGCGTTAAAAAAAAGAAATTTTTTACTAAGAAATCTTTATAACATTTTAAAAAATAAAAATACTTTATCTAAAAAAATAATTAGCGCGAAAGCGAGCGCTAGCAAAATTATTCAGGCTCCTTCGTTAACGCTAAAAAAAATTAACTCTATCTCATTAAAAGGTTTAAGAATTTTAAAAAAAGCTAGAAAAAATAAAAACTTCATTCTTAAAACGCTTAAATGAAATAATACAAATTTTAGAAACTATGAAACTAAGTATTATAAAAACTTTATAAATAAATCTTATAGAAAAGAAATATTATACTTATATTATGTAAAAATGTTATCGCTTAACAATAATAAATTAAAAAACTGATTTATACTAGGTTTAAAAAAAATAATATCTAAAATATATCATAAAAAAGTTGAATTTAATTTTGTTAATTTAAAATATCTACATTTAAATAGTGACATTTTTTCAGAATCTATTGCTATAAAATTAAAAAATAGGGAAAATAGATTATTAAGAGTTCTTAAAAAAGCCTTGAAATTGGTTAAACTTCCATCTTTAAGTAAATTATCATTCTACGGATTGCCTAGCGCTAAAATAAATGAAAAATTTAACGCTTGCGCGCTAAAAAACGAATCTTTAACTTTAAACCTAAATTCATATATTTCTATGTTAAAGGATAAAGATGTATTACATGAACTATTATACAAAATATTCCCTCGTTGGGGGGTAGCCAATACGGAGAATTCTCCTATTAATAGACAGGCGCGTAGCTCGCTCCGGGTTAAAAATAACCTACAAGAAAATATTTTAAATTCTACTAAACATAAAAATATTTATGGTGTAAGATTAGAAGCTGCAGGGAGATTATCTAGACGTTTAACTGCCTCAAGATCTGTATTTAAATTAAAATATAAAGGAAGTTTAAAAAACATAAACTCTTCTTATAAAGGGTTATCAACTGTCATGTTAAGAGGTAATACTAGATCTAATATACAACTTACAAAAATTAGTTCTAAAACACGTAACGGAGCCTTTGGATTAAAAGGATGAATAAGTAGTAATTAATTAACACTTTTTACTTTTCTTTTTTTTTCTGGCGTAGTTCCTCCGCGCAGGCATAAATGATAAAGACTTTATTTAACCGCATGCGCTTTGCGTGAAAAAATTATATAAATTTTTTATAGCACCATTTCTTAAAAGAATAGGGGTTTAGAGTAAACCCCTATTCTTTTATGTTTTCGCTTTGCGTAATTTAAAGAGTAAAATATCGCGCTCCTAAAATTTGGAGCAAAATACCGCCTCCTAAAATTTTGTACCGATGGTACAAAATTAAGTTAAAATAAATAAAAAAAAAATAAATTAAAACCCGGGTAAAATTTTTCATCTAGATGGTGGGAGACAAATTTGGGAATCGGGGGAGGAATAATTTATTTGCGATGATCACCATTAAAAAAAAAATATATTTTTCGGTTTTTTTTTTTCACCTTCTTCGCAGGGAGGGATAACGCTTGCGGGGTAAAAATAACCCTTGTGCTAAAAAATAAATTATTTTTAATAAATAATTATTTTGCACGCTCCGCGTTATAAAATTCATTAGTAATGTAATAGAAAGATAAACCGGCTATCGCTGGTTATCCTGCCCCCCGGATAAAAAAAAGATCTTTTTTTTTTAATGGGGACGATAAACTATTATATATTATTTTCGTTAAAAAAAATAATGCGAAGCAGATAATATTGAGTTTGATGATGGCTCTGATTGAACGCTGTCCAAATGCTTGACACATGCTAATCGAACGTCATAGGACTAATCCTATGAAGTGGTGTACAGGTGAGTAAATGAAGTTATAGCTGCCTTAGAGTAAGGAGAAAAATCCCTTATAAGGTAACAATTTATTGTTACTAAAAGAAAAACTTTCGCTTTAAGATGTTTATAATTTTCTCGGGTAAGTAGTAGTTGAGGTAATTGCTCAACTAGCTTAAGCCCGTAGTCGAAACTGAGAGGTTGATCGACCACATTGGGTCTGAAAAAACCCCAATACGTATAGTACAGCAGTGAGGAATATTGGTCAATAGCCTAACGGCTGAACCAGCAACTTGGAGGAATGTAAGTATATGTAGGGTTAGCCTTACATATGCGTTTCGACTACGTCGTATAAAGTTCTAGATAGAATACTGATAATGACAATTTTCTATCTATATGTCTTGACCAAATCTCGTGCCAGCAGTCGCGGCAATACGAGGAAGACTAGTGTTATTCATCTTTATTAGGTTTAAAGGGTACCTAGACGGCATATCAAGCCCCAAAAGGGAACAGATATACTAGAGTTTTATGTGAGAGGAATATATTAGTACTATTGGTGTAGAGATGAAATTCTTTGATACTAATAGGACGGATAAGAGCAAAAGCAAACCTTTATGTAAAAACTGACGTTGAGGGACGAAGGCTTGGGTCGCGAATAGGATTAGATACCCTAGTAGTCCAGGCAGAGAATTATGAATGTTATAGACTTGCGAATGTAAGTGTATAAATGAAAGTGTAAGCATTCCACCTCAAGAGTAATGTGGCAACGCAGGAACTGAAATCATTAGACCGTTTCTGAAACCAGTAGTGAAGTATGTTATTTAATTCGATAACCCTCGAAAAACCTTACCACAATTTGAATACTTCGACCAAAGGTCGTTGTACAAGTGTTGCACGGCTGTCTTCAGTTAATGTCGTGAGATTCTGGTTAGATCCATTAAATTAACGTAAACCCTTACTTTATTTGTTTTTTATAAAGTAGTTCACCGCTATATTGGATGTGATAACAGGGACCAAGACAAGTCATCATGACCTTAATATTGTGGGCTATAGACGTGCCACATATGCCTTTACAAAGAGAGGCGAAAATGCGAATTTGAGCTAATCTCTAAAATTGGATATAAAATGAATTGCAGCCTGTAACTCGGCTGCATGAAAAAGGAATTACTAGTAATCGTGAATCACCACATCACGGTGAATTTAATCTCAGATAGGTACTAACCACTCGTCAGGCGCTGAAAGGAGTATGTGCAATAAGTTTGGTTTCTTGTTAATCTAACCTCATCGCAATAAGGCGATGATATTTTTTCAAGCAATCTTCGTATGCGTGACTCTGATTGGTGTTAAGTCGAAATACGGTTCGTGTAGTGGAAATTGCACGGGACTAATAAAAATTAACAACACCCCCCCCCACATTAAATAAAAAAATAAAATAAAATTATCTACATATTCTTTATCTTAAATCATAATATCTAATAGTATAGAACACATTAGATTTAAAAATTTAGTAATTTTCATAGGGTTAGCTATACTAATTAAATTCCTCTTAGTAGGGGTGTTAATATTAGTGAGTCACGATGTTCATCTATGCGATAGTGAAGGCGACACATCAGAATTTGTAGATAAAAAGGTAATAAAACTGGAGCGGTTTAACTTGATAAAACATGATAATTTAGGTGAAATGGAGCACTCAATAAAAAAACTTAATAAGTTAATATATAAGTGAGATTTCCCTAATGTAGTACTAACTTCTAGTCATCTACAGGGAATCTTGGCCCTCCTTCCATGGATATAACAGATTATTTAAATTTTTTACGTGGTACCTTAACTAGTGATGTAAGAGTGCAGAACTATAAAAATTTCATTCGATTTACTAGAATTGGTTTAATAGATTTGGAAGAACCACTCGAGTTTAGCAATCTCCAATTGAAAAAGCTTGTAGCTCAGCACAATCAGTTGAGAATCAATAACTTTAATCGTCTTACCTTAGCTAGGGCCCTTAGCCTAGATCATGGTATATATCAGGAAGATTATTTAAATAGAATTAAGCATGTACCTGTTGATATTCAAATTTTGAACCAGGATTATGTAAACTATCAAGACGAGCTGGATTTTTTAAATATCGCTAAAAAGAATTATATGTCTATTACTGATAAGGAAAAACATTATTTTGAAGCGTTTAAAAAACGTCAAATATCTTATCACATATATATGTTAGAGGAGTTGTTAAGTCATCATAAGTTTGGGCTAGCTCTTAATAGAGATATAAAATTAGTTGGTGGTAGACCTAGCCGGGATCTTTTTACAATAGGGCAGCAAAAGAGTATTGTAGCTGCGTCTAGCATAAAGTTTCTGTTCCCTTATGCTAATGATTTTAACTTACTAGTAAAAGATTTTTCTTCATCAGATCAAGCTTACCATGAGCTGGTTGAGAATTTACTATATGTTCAATTAAAATACATCTTAAGCTTTAGGCGTCTAGATTTTTTAAATAAATCTGTTTCACTTAATAAACTCTTAACCGCGGATAATCTTTCTAGCTCTGATAAAGAAAATCTCATATTTGATATAAATCAAAAATTAGAAACGGTTTCTAAAAATCACATTAAGAAAAATTATTCATTCTATGTTCAGCTAGGCCAATATTACCAATATCGTATATTAACTAAAACCGATAAAGGGTGCAGGGTTGACATGTTTGAAAATATGGATAAGAAGTATTATATAAACAACTTTCTGGCAAGTAAAGGTAAACCTTTACATGGGGGAAGTACTCAAGTAAATAGTTCTTTAGGAATTGATATTGCCCGTGATTTCGCTTTTAATTCACCCTTCGTAAGCCCTTACGGAACAAAGGATATAAATCTTAAATCTTGTTCCACATACACCTACTGATATATAGGTAACATGGTTGCTTACAACAAAGAACTGGATTAATTTTTCTCTTCGCTACATTTCTTAGGATTACAAGGTATGCCTAGAAGAATAAGTGACTACCCTGACGCTTTTGCAGGATGAAACTTAGTAAGTAATCTTGGATCTCTTATTTCTGTGGTAGCTACAATAGTATTCTTACACATGGTATATCTACAATTAGTTTTAGGTGCAACATAATTATGTTTATACTTAACAATAGGGGGATACCTATTATTAATGTTAAACTTAATAGGTTTAGTACCATACAATTATGCTTAAACTAGTCATTTCGCACTTACATTTTACTTAGTTTTACAATAGTTTTAGGTGCAACAAAAATTAAGTAAGCAAACTTCTTTTTTTAAGAAGTAATTAATAAAAAAAACCCCTGGAATAAAGTCTACCACAAAGTGGATGACTTTATTAATGATACGCTCCGGGATAAAAAATCTATATTTTTTATTTACAAAGAAGCGTGATAAAATTCATTAGTAATGTAATAGAAAGATAAACCGGGTATCGAGGGTTATCTTTGCAGAATAAAGGAGAATTCCATCGTTGGTAAGACGGGCTGAGCTGTAAACTCAGTAGCTTTATGCTTTTGAGAGTTCGAATCTCTTTTCTCCTACTTCGTTCCCTCCCTTCGACCATAGGTCGATGGAAAGGCTAGAAAAAAAAAAGGCTGGATTACTTAAGAAAGGCATTAAAAAAAATTTTTTGCCTTTCCTCTGAGAGATTTTATTATCTAGCGAAAGTTCCATTAGTTTTTCTTATTAAGGATGGCTAAAAAAAAAATATATTTTTTTTAATGCCCTAACACTAATATATTTAAGATTTTCATCTTAGCCCTTATAGCTCAACGGTAGAGCGAGATACTGTTAATATTTTGATAGATGTTCGATTCATCTTAAGGGCTCATACATCAACCCCCTGAATTTTTCTCTTATTGGTATATATCTAGATATTTTTATTAACTATCTTAAAGTTTTATATATTTATAAGCGCAAAGAAAAGCTATAAATATTTTTCATCTCCCTCTAAACCTATAGATATTAAACTCTTTTTAAATTATATATTATGAATACATTATTATCAAACTTTTTTTCAATTTGTGATGCACCTAGAGCGTGAGGTGTTTATTTCCAAGACAGTGCTAGCCCTCAAATGGAAGCACTTGTAGAATTACATGACAATATTATGTTTTACTTAGTTATTATACTATTTGGTGTAAGTTGAATATTAGTTTCTATTATTAGAAATTATGTTTCTAGCAGATCTCCTATTAGTAACAAATATCTTAACCACGGAACATTAATAGAGTTAATTTGAACAATAACTCCTGCACTTATATTAATATTAATTGCATTCCCTAGTTTTAAATTATTATACTTAATGGATGAAGTAACTGACCCTTCATTAACAGTTTTTGTAGAAGGTCACCAATGATACTGAAGCTACCAATACCCGGATTTCTTAAATGAAGATGATGAAGAATTAGAATTTGATTCTTACTTAGTTCCTGAATCAGATTTAGAAGATGGTGCATTAAGAATGTTAGAAGTTGATAACAGAGTTATCCTTCCTGAGTTAACTCATGTTAGATTTATTATCTCTTCTGGAGATGTAATACATTCATATGCTTGTCCAGCTTTAGGAATTAAATGTGATGCTTACCCAGGAAGATTAAATCAAGTATCTGTTCTTATTAACAGAGAAGGATTATTCTATGGACAATGTAGTGAAATATGTGGAATCTTACACAGTTCTATGCCAATCGTAATAGAATCAGTATCATTAGAGAAATTCTTATCTTGATTACAAGAACAATAAAAATAAAAACGCCCGAGAAGCTCAATTGGCCGAGCGGAGCTCTGAAGATGCTTAGGTTATAAGTTCGAATCTTATCTTGGGCAAAATAATAATTTATACCCCGGCTACGCATAAAATATTTAATGAAGATTAAAAATTAAAACCCCACCTCAGTGGGCGAGAGGGGTAAAAAATTAAGATAAAAAAAAATAATGACTAGTTCCACTATGTTAAAGGAATCGGCTTTGCTGCGAAGCGGATATATAATAGTGGAATAAAAGGTAATGCTGGAATTGGTAGACAGGAATAGCTTAGGACTATTTGATTTTTAAATTTTATCCGTTCAAGTCGGATTTACCTTAATTTGTAAAAATTTAACCCGGAGCGTGAGATTTCTCCGTTATTTTTTTTTTTTCTCTGGCGTTCCCCCTCCTAAAATTATGAGCAAAATTAAGTAAAAAATAAGGATCGTGAGATTCCTCCTGCTTCGCGCTTTTTATTAAATAATTATGCGCATAATTACATAAATGAATTTAATAAAAAGCTATATGTTGTGGACTAATCGGTAAGTCATAAATTTTTGGTATTTACTATTGAGTGTTCGAATCACTCCAACATAATATTAGATTTAGATTTTTTATTTACTTTAAAGGGAAGAGATTAATTGTTCTAGATTTTTTTACCCACGAACTAGCGCTTTAAAAAAAAGAAGTTTTTTTTTTAATGCGAGCAAAAAAAATATCGGCTCCTAAAATTTTGAGCAAAATTAAGTTAAAAACGCTCAAAAATAAGAAAGCAATAATACAAAATGCTATTCTTATTTAAGTAATCTGCTATTGCGTAACCTTTAAATATAAGATTGGCCCTTTGTATTTTTATACTGCGTAATAATTTATAATATAAATAAGGCTGATATATATAACAATATATAGGTGGATATAGTTCAATAGGTAGAACACCTGTATGTGGCACAGCAAGTTCCCTGTTCAACTCGGGGTATCCACCCCATAAATTATACAGTAATTAGTATTACATATTTTACATAGTTTTTTTTCTTTCCTAGCATTAAGAAAAGCTTGCTTTTCGCTTATGCAAGCGAAAGATAGGTGACCTGGTCCTTTACCAGGCTACCTAGGACGAAGGACTAGCCAAAAGAGAGACTAGTCTCTCGCCTACTTCGTGACTAAAAAAAAAAAATCTAGAACAATTAAGCTATTTCCTCTCCTTCGCTCCCCAGTAATTAAAAATTTATTTATAAATTTTACATCCTTGAAGTCATTATTATTTTATAAGAAAATAATTAGACAGGGCTAAAGTAAATAATCTAAATAATAGCCAGGATAGTTCAATTGGTTAGAACGTTAATTTCATGCATTAAGAATGAGAATTCGATTTTCTCTCCTGGCTAGCTTTTCGTCTTAGATATTTATTTTTTTTATTTTCAAGCGATAGTACCCGCCGCCACTAAGTAGATTGAACCTGCTATGCTGGAGTGTAAAAAAAAAATAAATAAAAAAAGATCCTGCCGCCATAAAAAAAATCTAGATTTTTTTTTTTATGGCGGCAGGATCCTACACCGGTGGAAGTAAGGAAATAAAACTCTTATTAGCTTAATGGTAGAGCAGGATACTTCTAATATCTGGGTCCAAGTTCGAGTCTTGGATAGGAATAAAAGCGTACTATTTAGTTAAATTAAATGTGTTTGCGTTTAGTGTAATAAGACTAATAATTTTTTTACGCTAAAAATTCTAGCCTTTTTCACGCTACGCGCAAAAAATAAATAAATAAATGGGGGTTGCAAAGCCATCTCTACTATACATAAAAAAAGCGCGTTAACTTAATGGTTAAAGTGTTGTGCTACGGACACAAAGATACAAGTTCGACTCTTGTACGCGTTTACCCCAATGGCTATTATAATAATGGCGTTCCCTATTTATTTTTGTGTTTAGATAACAAATACGCTCTCAAATTTGTATTTGTTTTTTGTTTAGCGTTTTTTATTTTTTTAGATTTAGTATTATAATTAGCGCTAATTCTTTTTTTTTTGTTATTATACATAATAACCGTGCGCTCCGCGTAAAAAGAAAAAAAAAATATACCCAAAACGTAAAGAATACGATAATTTTTCGTAAAACTTTTACACTCTGAGAATTTTTATTTCTTATTTAATATGTTTAATCTACATCTTTTAAATGAAACTTTTACTAATGGTTTTAAGTATAATTTTCTAATATATATTTCTTTTGTTGCAATACTTTGTGGAATTTTTGTTATTATTAGTAAAAATCCTATCGTATCTGTATTATTTTTAATTGGTCTGTTTTTAAGTATCTCAGCTTACTTAATGATGTTAGGAATAAATTTTATAGGTTTATCTTATTTACTAGTGTATGTAGGAGCTGTATCCATATTATTCCTGTTTATATTAATGTTAATAAACGTTAGAATTTCTGAACTTGTAACTGATACTAGTAATAGTATACCACTAGCAATTATAATAGGAATTTTTTTCAATTCAACAGTATATGATATATTACCTTTAAAAGGAGATTCTTTCAATAATAATATCCAATCTATAAACTTTTCTAATTTTTTTGATGTTAATAATTTTAGAAATTATTTAAAAGAAATTTTTGCTCAAAATTTTTCTAAAGATAGTGAGGAAATCTTATTTGTAAGTTCTCAAATGTGAGAGGGAAATTTAGCAGAAACATCTCACATTACTACTATAGGTAATATTCTTTACACTAGTTATCCAATGTGACTTATTATTACATCTATAATTCTTTTACTGGCGATGGTAGGAGCTATAGTTATTACTATAAAAAAATAAGAAACGCTGCTTCGCTGCCCAGCCATTAAAAATTTATTTTTCTAAATTTTTTCATCCTTGGAGTCGGCGTCCGGGCTAATAAAAAATAAAATTCTTGAGTTTTTTTTTTCAACCCAGTCTTCGCTTTCCTCATCCCTGCGTTTTTTTTTTGTTATTATTGATAATAAAAAACGTTAAAAAACTTCTTCGCCAACAAATTAAAAATTATAAAAAATTATAAAAAACGCATGCCCTTTGCGTAAAAAAAAATAATTTTTTACTTTAGGGCATTAATAAAAATATATTTTTTAGCCATCCTTAAATTTTTGTACGGATGGTACAAAAATTAATGCCCACTAGCTATAAGAAAAAGCTTTCTTTTCGCAACTTTTTAGCGGCGGAGCCGTTAAAAAAAACTCTCCCAGCGAAAGCTGATGAAAAAAAAATCTAGATTTTTTTTTTAATGGCTAGGCTGGGCAGCAGAGCCGCTATGATTATTTTAGGGATATGAGTAAATGGTTTTACGTTTTGATTGCAGATCGAAAATTTGGGGTTCAATTCCTCCGTATCCCTTATACACATAAAAATAAGTCCCGTGCGCTTTGCGTTAAAAAAACCCCTTTTTTTATGGGGGGTGATCATCGCACGCACACAAATAATTTGTGCGGCGATCTTTGTATATTATTAACATAAATACACTAGATATATTTGTTTTTTTAGAGCGGAGAAAGAGCGCATTGTTTTATTTTAAGTGATAGCTCTTGCGATGCTTGCCATTTTTTTAGCGGCGGAGCCGTTAAAAAAAAAAAGAGAAAATAACAATATAAAATAATAAAAGGTTTCCTTTATTAATTAGATTTAAATATATTATTAATATGATACAAGCAGCAAAAATTATTGGTTCAGGATTAGCAACAGCAGGTTTAATAGGAGCAGGTGTAGGAATTGGTGTAGTATTTGGAGCATTAATATTAGGTGTAGCAAGAAACCCTTCATTAAGAGGTCAACTATTTTCATACGCTATTTTAGGTTTCGCCCTTGCAGAGGCCGTAGGTCTATTTTCACTTATGATGGCATTTTTATTATTATACGTTGCTTAACAACATTAATAATAATTTAAAATAAAAAAAAAAGAATGGAAACACCTACAGAATATATTGCTCAACTAGAACAAACACAACCTGCTGATATTATGCCCGGCGACGATTAATAAATTAAAAGTATAGTTTAACTTAAATTTTTTTTCCCATACTTTGCATTAATTAAGTCTATCTAGGATAAACATATTAGTAACGTGATATTCACAATTTAAACTACAAAGTAATATATTTTTTAAGCGCGAAGAGAGCGCTTTTAATAAATGTGAAAAAAAAACTAATTTTTTTAGAAACTAATTATTTAGGGCTACGCAGCCCTGTGATGAAAAAACCACAATTTTATTGACTTTTTTTTACTCTTCCGAGTAAAAAAATTAAGCTTTAAATTACTAGGTAATATATTCTCTAGTCTATAACAGATCTTTAGAAAAACTTCAGATATACAAATAAAATGATTAAAAATGAGATTATTAAAAAGTCACCCTCTTATTAGTTTAGCTAATGGATATTTAGTTGATTCACCACAACCTTCAAATTTAAGTTACCTTTGAAACTTTGGTTCATTATTAGGTTTTTGTTTAGTAATACAAATTGTTACTGGTGTTACTTTAGCAATGCATTATAATCCTAGTGTATTAGAAGCATTCAATTCAGTTGAGCATATTATGCGTGATGTAAATAATGGATGATTAATTCGTTACTTACATTCAAACACAGCTTCAGCTTTCTTCTTCATAGTTTACTTACACATTGGAAGAGGTTTATACTACGGATCATACAGAGCTCCAAGAACATTAGTTTGAACAATTGGAACTGTAATCTTTATATTAATGATGGCTACTGCCTTCTTAGGTTATGTTTTACCTTACGGACAAATGTCATTATGAGGTGCTACAGTTATTACTAACCTTATGAGTGCTATACCTTGAGTAGGTCAAGATATAGTTGAATTCATCTGAGGAGGTTTCTCTGTAAACAATGCAACTTTAAACAGATTCTTTGCATTACATTTCGTATTACCTTTCGTATTAGCTGCATTAGCCTTAATGCACTTAATAGCACTACACGATAGTGCAGGTTCAGGTAACCCATTAGGAGTATCAGGTAACTACGATAGATTACCTTTTGCTCCATATTTCATCTTTAAAGATTTAATTACTATTTTCTTATTTATTATAGTATTATCAATCTTTGTTTTCTTTATGCCTAATGTGTTAGGTGATAGTGATAACTACATTATGGCTAACCCAATGCAAACTCCACCTGCTATAGTTCCGGAATGATACCTTCTTCCATTCTATGCTATATTAAGATCAATACCTAACAAATTATTAGGTGTTATAGCTATGTTCTCAGCTATCTTAATATTATTAGCTATGCCTTTCACTGATTTAAGTAGAAGCAGAGGTATACAATTCAGACCTTTAAGTAAAATAGCCTTCTTTATATTTATAGCTAACTTCTTAATTTTAATGCAATTAGGTGCAAAACACGTTGAAACACCATTCATAGAATTTGGACAAATTTCTACTGTACTTTACTTTTCACACTTCTTAATTATAGTGCCATTAGTAAGTCTTTTAGAAAACAGTTTAATTGAATTAGCTACACAAGATAAAGCACAAAAATAATAAAAATAAAAAAAAAAAATAGCGATTTTAGTTTATTTATAATAATTAATTTTAGTCTAGGCCGGCTCAGCCGGCTGTACTGTCCGCGTGCGCTAAAAAAAAGATATCTTTTTTTATGCCAGTCTAATTGTAAATATATAGAATATGATAAATACTTAAATATATTTAATATGTTTTATTCTATTACATCCAGCAAAGAATAATCAATCCACCATTAAAAAAATTAATTTTTTTGTGGCATTATTTTAGCTCAAAAATTTAGGATCTTTTTTATTATATTACTAAAAAAATTATCTTTTAATTTTAAAGGTAAATACTAATACTCTTACTAGTTTAATGGTAGAACAAGATATTCCTAATATCTTTGTCCAAGTTCAAGTCTCGGGTGAGAATTATTTCACCATACAGATGTGTATGGTGTACTTAAAATCTTCGACTTTGTCGAAGATTTTTTATTTAGGAAA
>CAUJRU010003645.1:0-37466 GCA_963277665.1 Viscum album
AAATTTGTTTGATGATGACAACATATTAAATTTTTGTGTAAATTGGATTTCCTTCCTTTATAATAGATACATGCATCACATTAGCCACAACATTAAATCCACTATTTTTCATGGTACTATCTTCTTCAACATTATATTTATAGAACATATAACCTTTAATTACCGAACCATTGTAAGAAAATACACACACACTTTTCCATATGACTAGCCAAAAAAGTAGTTCTGAAATTGAATTCATATTTTCCACTTACTCCTTAAAAATTTTGTCTTGTGTGACGTCCCGACCTGGAAGACACTAAACCGGTGCTCTGATCCGGTTCGCCACAAGACCTCAAGCACGCCTCCCCATACCCCAGATGCTTCCAACTAGCAGTGAGGGCCTAGGGTGTGATAGTGGGGAGACAATTCCCTCATACCAGAGTAAGCAAACAATGGAAATAACGATGTATCATACACAGAGGAAAGTAAACACAGTGTAGAAGCAGTAAACAACTGAAAGAGAAAAAGATGTAATAGTAATATGCTATAAAAGCCCGAACAGCTATGCAATACAATACACCACTGGTCACCCACTGGACCGACCATACAAATACAAGTACAAAGGAAACTAAAAGTAAATGTATGGGGCTCTGCTACTAACTTTGAGCCAATCCACGTACCCGATCTCCAAAAACCGTCGAACTGCAGCATCCCAATAAGTAGAACCACTCGAGCAGCTCCTCTGGATCATGCAACACTGGGCCTCATCCCTATCCACCATGAAACATGTGCTCAACCTAAAAAGTAAAAGTAATGTCTACACGTACATCGAGGTGCATCTGTAGCGGTGAGAAATGATCTCAATAGGGCACCTCGACAGGCAACCTACAACTTTGCTGCTAAAAGTGTATGAAACAACAATGTGCTTATCCTAGATCGAACACAAAAAAAGGAAGTAAACCAAACGTGAAACCACAGTTGAACTCAAGGTATGTAATACCTTTCAACTGGGCATGTTCCATCATGGATGTCCATATCTATATACGTAAAAATGTATAGCCCCATACCTATACCCATATACATAAATATGAATATTCATGATGAAGTGATTCAAATAATAAGAAACAATATCAGCAGTCGATCCATGGGACCATAATCCTGATCACATGGATATCCTATTCAAAGGGAATTGAGTTGGACGTAGTGCCACTCAAGCTGTATATCAAATAAGTCAAACTCTGGGTATGTAATCTCAATGACATGTACCTACTTTTTCCAAAGCCGGAGATATGCTGCTTAAAAAGCTAAAAAAACAAGATATTATCTAGTTAAAGCAATCAATCAAAAGTAATAAGATAAAACAATAGGTAACCCTCTGGGAAGTACTTGCAGCCTACCCCTCTGGTCCTATCCAATAAGTACCAACAACCCTCTGGGCAGTGCACTCAGCATAACCCCTCTATTGTGGTCATAAGAAATTATAAGACTCTCTGGGGATGCTCGCTCGGTCAATTATCCTTATAGTCTAGGGTAGACAGGGACATTCTGAGGAAGATCACATGGTCTAACCCTCTTGGCCCCAAGGTCTAGAGACTCTCTTAGGATACTCGCTCGGTCAATCTTCTTATAGTATTAGTTATACCACAAAATCACTGAGGAAGCTCACTCGGCCAATTCCTCCTCTTAACTGAGATGATTTTAATGAAATTCAAACAATGTAAAGACTCTCTATGGATTCTCACTCGGTCTACCCTCCTGTAGTATAAAATATCAAAGACACTCTGGGAAGCTCACTCTGTATATCCCCATTAGTCTATAATGTCCAATACTCTCTAAGGAAGCACACTCGTTCTACCCTCCTGTAGTCTATAATATCCAAGACACTCTGGGAAGATCACTCGGTCTATCACTTATAGTATATAGAACTAGGTTCTCATGGTCCCATTCCATTAAGTGCATAATAATGCTATAAGGACAAAGTACACATACAGAGCTACTTGGAAAACCAGTCTACAGCATAACAACCATGTCAAGAAAATGATTCCATCCTACGATCACAAGGAATGGAAAAAAGGTATAATGGAGAAAGGCTAACAAGACCCAAAGGTTTTAAATAGAACAAGGCATAAGAAAAAAATCCAATCACAACAATTATCCTCAAACATGATCAACTTACCTCTACACAAGCAATCAAGCATGGCAGGAAAACAACATCCTAACGGGAAAGCTAGACTCAATGGTCAAAATCAAGTAACATGGGTAAACACATCCAAAACAAGGTAAATAACCCCATTTAAAATCAAACCACCTCTACAAATGCACACAAGGAATAGTAGGAATCCCAACAAATAAGAATGACGTCTCACGTCAGGATCACTATCCACCAACCAGGAAGCACCGCTGGTAAACACTACAGCATCAGCAAAACTATTTCAGATATAAACAAAAAATTAGGGTGGAACGAACACCCAACCCAACAATACATCCAATGACCAAAGGGATTAGCATTTTGGCATGGGTTCTAGGTGACACCCGATCACCATCTCTACCCAACCTGACATAACAACTAAGGGTCGTTCAAACAACAAGCACCCACTGGGTCCCTCAATTCAAACACTGAGGAAGTATCATACTCCAGATTCAATAGGTAAAAACGAGCGAATGAATCCTACACGAGATCCAGAGAAAAGTGTAAGGGAGGAATCCTACATGGGATCCTAAATGTAAGAAAAAGAGATAGATCCTACAAGGGACTCCCAAGGTTAGCCGACAAGCAATGGCATCCCTCAGGGGATCCTTAGAATTACCTGGTCTCAAAGCCTCATAGGCCATAAGAGAACATCTCATAAGGGAAACATCCTCGAAAGCATGGGTTATGGGAGATGGATCATAGATAATATCCTATTAAAGGTTTCTACTAAGTTGGTATGAACACCAAATCGATCATCCACCCAAAGTCTCACTCTCCGATGACAACTGAACTCAATAAGTGGAGGAAGAACCCCTCCATTTAAATAAAAACCCACCAAACTAACTTTATATTACCTCTAAATGTAAAAGGATTCCACCATTGTTATATAATCAGAAAAACGCTCAAAATGGACTACTCCCATGACCAATTCTGGCTTCTAGAGCCCATGATATCTCCAAATCACTAAACTGAAGCAGTACATGGCCAGAGCACAAAGGGAATTCCTGTGTAATAGTACATGGGATGTACTTTACTGTACATGACATGTAATCTTCACAAAATGTTACGCTATGTCTGTTTTAACCTGAACACATGCCCATGTACCACTACACGGCGTGTACTTAAAGTACACAACGTGTAGTCCTTAAAAACCACTATTCCGTGTTCTATTTCACACGGCCAGTCACACGACTACCCACTACATAGCATGTAATCAAAGTACATAGAGTTTATATAGAAAAAAATGTCTTCCCCAAACAGGAAGAACACATGGCATGTACCCCTATAATACACACCGTGTATTCTAGGTTTTCAGACAGGAAAACCCTTAAAACCCCTGAAACACTCGTTTTTGTCCTTGAAACATTAGATCCAGCCTTAAGAGGCTACAAGAAAGAAATATAAGGCTTAAAAGAAATAAAAATCATGTTTAACAGGGATATAGGTAGAAAACATAATTGGCCCTACCTTTGGGCAGAAACTGCCGATGCTTCGGTTGATTTCACAGCTCACGGTTGTCGCACGCCGACTCAGCGCGTCGGGAGCTTCGAATTGGTACCACTCTTTCCTTCCTTCTCTCATGTTTTCTCGATCTCCAAATTCTCCCATAGGTCACGACCAAGGAGGAGAGTTTTAGTAGATTTGTTAAAGGAGGAGGAGGAAAGAAGAGAGAAGAAAAGAAAAGGAATGAAGAAATGAAAAGGAAGAAAAAAGGGCCCGGGCTGGCCCCAGCGCCCGACATGAGTTTAAGCCTTCCCTAGGCTAAACTCCCAATTCCAGACTCAATGGTGGAGACATAATCTCAATATGATGCTCAGTTTAAAAGTTATTTACAAATGATCATATGCAAATAATTAAATATTTTATTTAACAATATTAAATATTGAATATTCTGCCAAAATTTGAACTGCTCAGATTTCCTCCAAACTCCTGTCCTAGCATAAAATCCCTATTTCGGAACCGACAGTGTTGTCAGAAAAATTATCCAAGATTTTATGGTAGGGTAAAATGACAATTTTACCCCTAACGAGCATCCAACAACAAAAATTCAAATTTCTTCTCAAAACGAATGTCCAGAGAAACACGGGTTCTTACAAACTCCCCACCAAAAACATTCTCATCCCCGAGAAGCCCAAAAAAAGGACCAGTAGCAGGACAAGAAACCATGCCCCCAACCTGAGCATCTGCACAACCATGCTACCTAGAAAGTCTAAAAACCAGCCTTAGCATTAATAACCACCTTCTACAAAGAAGATATTCAACTACAACAAACCGGTACTCCCCACCATATGTATTTCCTTACACTGCTCTGAGAGCACAACCAGAATAGGTTCCATCTCCCACACAGATGAACATTAAGAAATAAAAAGGTTCCCTATGTAGGGTTGAACCTCTCTCAGTATACTCAATAAAAATCAATATATCACATGATCGTCTCTTATAGTAGTATACTATGATTTCACCGAAGTCATGTCCAACTCCCTCCGAGACATGCTATCATCCTAACAAGACACGACCAGGATTCAAGCACTGGTCAACCATTTCAAGGTAACCCAAAATTTCACAAAGTCACCTCTACAACAGCAACATCAGGAACACTGGTTGACAAGGCCAGGCACCTGAACATTCCTACTCGTCAAAACCAGTCGCGAAAACAAACACTGCCAAAAGGCATTGGAAAACTCTGGCCATCCTTCTCACCCAGGTTTCCCTAAAATGGAATAGACATCAATCGATATGGGTTCAAGTCAAATCCTAGGGTATTTAGGTCTTCCAAATAGACCTATATAAAAAGGCTCACAACTGGGTAAAAAGACATATCCACCTATCCAAAAATGTCCAAACCCACTTAGAAGAAAGTAAAGATCATAATGACCGAATAAGGTAAAAAAAACACAACCTACAAGGGCCGCAATCCTCTCCGAGCATCCTCAGAAGGAACAAATATGTGGAGGTCACAAGCAAAACAGAAGAGAAAAGCTGAGCTAAAACCCATTTGGTATTTATATACAGCAATACCATAAAAAGGTCCAGTTCACAAGAAAAGCCTAGGTATCTATCAACATAGTTATCAACGATCTGACTAGATAACCATAGAATCCAAGAAACAACACCCAATAAGGGGTTAAACGAAAAAGGCATCACGTGCCACATAGACCAATTAGGGTCACTACACCACCTGTGAAAAAGGACTGAGTCATTCCCCCATCAAAAACGCCTTAACATAGGTCCACATAACCTACCATCAGAGTAAAATGAATGTGTAAGAATACCCAAAGGTCTCAATCATCAGTTAAAAAACACACTAACAGGCCTATATGCTGTGAATCATATATGCCTAGTATGATGCATGAGACACATCTTGCCTTTTACAGCCAAGTGTCAAAATCTATCCCTCGCATCTTAACAATGGCTAAGATCTATAGATCCATAGTAAATAAAATCACCACACAACATGTGAGTCAATCAAGGCGAAAATCATATACAACCGTAACATCGAAAAATCAGAACAACAATCCCAAACCCTAACAACCAGGACTTCTTACCGAAAAACGTGTTCGCGATGCACCAGATCGATATCTATAAAAGGTACCTAAACAATCATAATACTCATTTCTACCATATCCCAAATAGTAAAGACCAAGAAGAAAAACTTCTCTATTACCACATTGTAACGTATCGACCTGGAAGCCACTTAACTGGTGCTCCGAGCCAGTTGGCCACAAGGCCTCAAGCGCGCCTCCCCATACGCCAGAGGTTGCCAAATAGCAGCGAGGGCCTAGGGTATGATAGTGTGGATACTATTCCCTCATACCAGAGTAAGACAATAATGGAAATAACTAAGTACCATAAACAGCGAGAAGTAAACAGAGTGCGGAAGTAGTAAAAAACTGAAAGAGAAAAATTTGTAATATTAAAATGCTGTAAAATCCTAAACAACTATGCAATAAAATATAACACTGGTCACCCCCAGGCCGACCATAAAAATACGAGTACAATGGAAAATGAAAGTAAAAGTATAGGGCTATATTACTAACTCTGAGCCAATCCACGTACCTGATCACCAGACATTGTCGAACTGCTGCAACCCGATCAATAGAACCACTCAAGCATCTCCTCTCGATCATGAAACATTGAGCCTCAGCCCTATAAACCATCAAATCTGTGCTCATCCTAAAAAAAGACATAATTTCTATATGTACACCGAGGTGCACATGCAAGGGTGAGAAATAATAACAGTAGGGCACCCCGACAAGAAACCTACAACTGTGCTGATAAAAGTGTATGCAACAACAATGTGCTCAGCCTAGTTGGAACACAACAAAAGGAAGTTAAGCAAACGTGTAACCACAGTTGAACTCAGGGTATGTAATACATTTCAACTGGGAACGTTCCACCATGGATTTCCATATCTATATATGTAATGACCCGAAATTTTTAAATAAATTTTGTTTCCTAATTTTATGTGTTACTCAACAAAAATGTTTCATTTGGTAACATGAGTATAATTAAAATGAGACTGTTGGGGTTTGACTGTTATTTGACCATTGGTCAATATGACCGCTGGAAACTAAACGTTTTGACTATTGTCTCTAAATACAAGCAATCTTGGTTAATTAATATATAATGAAGATTCGATGGCCTCACCCAGTAGTCTTGGACCGATCGAAGCCCATCTAACAGAACTTGGGAAGGAGGTAGCACCACTGGGCTTTGCTCTGGACCAAACCGAAGCTGAACTTCATCGTATAAAGCTAGAACGGGATTGACTTCACGAGAAGTTCAAACTGATAGAAATTACTACTCGTGCGATGTTGGCCGAGCCTCCCTCGGATTCTCTCACCTTAGCACACCTTACACTTAGGTCCTATGCTGGTGTGATAAGGGGCTATGTAAGGAGATTGTAACTGTCTTGTGTAATCCTTTGTTTTAAATAAAATTTCGATTTATTTTATGAATTTCCAAATGACTGGATAAATATAGTATGCAAATTTTTGATGAATTTTAGAAAAAGGATATTTTAAATATGTTTATCTAAACCCTAAATAATTAAAAATGTGTAATGATTTTCAAAAAATGGTCTTCTGCAATTATGTTCAGTATGAAATTTAGATTCTAATAAGATCAACTTGATTTTTAATGAATAGTGAATTATGAATAGTGATTTTATGATTAGGATTAATAATGTGTCCAAATGGATTAGTAATCTCACTTAAAGAAAGTATTAAAATAAGCTAGGCACTTTGATTAAGTAATGTGATTCAATAAAATGGTTAAATAACGGTTTCATAAATTATTATTCAAGTATTAGTTTTTTCGGATGAATAGTGTTTTTTAATTAAAAATTTAATTAAAAATAATTAGAAAATTATTTTTATAAAAATGACTTTATTTTTGAACTCAGACTATCGATATTATGTTATGGTAATTTTTGGGGATTTTTCTGAAAAAAATTGAATTTTCGGTGAATAGTGTATTTATTTAAAAATAAAATAAAAAATATTTAGAAAATTATTTTTATAAAATGGAGTTAATTTTTGAAATCATAGCATTTATATTTGGTTAATGTGAAATTTTGGGATTTTTCTGAGAAAGTTGAATTTTCAGTGAATAGTAAAAATACAGTTTTAGGGTTTCGGTATGTTTAATGACATCATAACGGTGTCATGATGATGTCATGAGATCTTTTAAGGGTTGGCCGGCCAAGGGTGATGAATTATTGTTTTTGGGGCCCCATGTGGCCTAACTCCAGGGTAATGCCAAGGGAGAGCACATGGGTTTGAGAAAAGCACATGTGAGGTGTCCCTTGGCCATTATTGCCTTGTCCTCTCACTTTCCCTATAAATACCAAGCCCTACTCTCATCCATTCGACTCCCCACTCTTCCCCAACGAAGTTATGGTCTTCTTACCTTCCAGGAGTTTTCCCAAGGTGCCCCCAAGCCCTCAAGGTCCCAACTGTTGAGGTTTAAGAGTTACATTTTAAGGTAAGGGATCTGACCTCTCTCTTTCATTTCAAGTAATCTCTTTTATGTCATTCCTTTTATGCTCCATGTTCTTATTTTGGAGGATGTTATTTTATACTCCTCTTACTGCCCTTTTCATGTTCATATAATGAGAGATCCCCTCTTTCTCTCATTATTTCATTTTATGATGTTTTAAGTGGCGTCGTTAGGCTGTCGAAATTTTTGTAACAGATTCTTTCTCCCACCTCATTTTTTTTCAAGATCTATTTTCATGTAAAGTATTTCAAGTTCCTTTTATTATGTTGGGGTATGATCTCTAAATTTATCATACTGATATTTTAAGATCATATGATGAGAGACCCCATTTAATCGCTTCAATTCAGTATTTTGATGTTTTAAGTGGCGCCGTTAGGCTGCCGAATTTTTAAGTGGTTCTTCACCCTTCTCGTTTTGAAGTTCTACTTTCATGTCAATTTTTTCAAGTTCCATTTTGTTATGTTGGGGTATGATCTCTATATCTATCATAATGGACTCTTATGTTCATATGATTAGAGACCCCATTTGATCTCTTCAATTCAGTATTTTGATGTTTTAAGTGGCGCCGTTAGGCTGCCCAATTTTTAAGTGGTTCTTCACCCTTCTCGTTTTGAAGTTCTACTTTCATGTCAATTCTTTCAAGTTCCTTTTTGTTATGTTGGGGTATGATCTCTATATCTATCATACTGGACTCTTATGTTCATATGATGAGAGACCCCATTTGATCTCTTCAATTCAGTATTTTGAAGTTATAAGTGGCGCCGTTAGGCTGCCGAATTTTTAAGTGGTTCTTCACCCTTCTCGTTTTGAAGTTCTACTTTCATGTCAATTCTTTCAAGTTCCTTTTTGTTATGTTGGGGAATTATCTCTATATCTATCATACTGAACTATTATGTTAACATGATTAGAGACCCTATTTTATCTTTTCAAATCATTTTTGTTGAAGTTTAAGTAACGCCGTTAGGCTGCCGAACTCGCATAAGAGAAATCTAATTTTTGTCTTCCTTCCATGTTTTTCATTTCAAATGGTATGTCCTTAATATTTCATTATCATGATCATTTATACTTCTTATTCTGTACATCTACTATTTTATGGGTCATTTATGAATGTTTGAACCATTTCACCTCTCTTTTTAATGTCTTCTAAAACCTCGTAACATAGCCGTTATGCTGCAGAATTTCCGTCTCAAAATGTCTCTCTCTTTTTCTAAAGTTCGTTTATATTATTAAGTGAATACTCAAAGCTATTTATTCTAAATGGGTATTCACATATATACCAAAATTTTCTATTTTAAATTATGGGATTTACATACATGAGACCCACCTTCCTTTTCTGTGGGTTTTAAAGTGATGTAAAGATCATGTCTTTAAAGCAGTTTTTAAAACGTTGTGATTATGAAATGAAACCCATTTTTTTATGCTATATGGGTTATTTATGAAATGTTTGATGTTGATATATGTCGCTTCAATGATAATAAAGGCAAATTTAAGGGTGCGCCCTGATAGCTCTCCAATGCATTAGGTAATGATGTAACCACTAGAGATTACAATTTTTACGATACCTAGGTGAATAACCTTGGTAATTTTCAAATGACACCTTGGGGATGGACCTTGGTGATATGTTCATGATTGTCTATGTTAAATGATGTAGCCAGATCTTCAAGTTATGAAAAAGTTTTATTTTTATTATGATATACCTCGTGATTTCATTATATTTCCTTAAAGTTCTTTTCATGACTTTACTGATGTATCTCAAGTTCACATGTAATATGTTTCACTTGTTTCCCTTACTGGGCCTTCTGCTCACCCTTCCTTTTGATGTATGTCCCCAGGTTATGATATGAAGTAATTATCCTAGGTTGAACATGGGGAGAAGCCTTTCAAGTGTTTAAGAAGAATGTTTTTTTTGTTTCATGTTTTATGTTCCTTGTTTCCAAGACCGTAAACCTTAAAGGTCCTCAGTTCCGTGTAATGGAATGGAAGTTATGTTATAAAAAGACGGGATGCTATAGTTTGTATCAAAGGATGGTTTAGTTGTTTGTGGAAATTAGGATATGAAAACTCAATGAAGAACCCTATATAAAAGTTTAATATAGGAAATCTTCCTGGTATTTTGGTGAGTATTGAGTAAGGGGTTGCCAAGAAAATACATCCCTGTCTAGATACGAGCAGGTAGAGGTGGCTCTAGCACAGATGTACATAGGGGTAAAACCCGAAAACACCGCTTTGAGCTAGACTCGAATGGGAACTGGTACACGACAACGGGCCTTGCTGCACTCTTGGTTACGACACTCCCGGGGGATATGCTTTGGTAAATTCATAAGCTTGGTATGAACCATTGTCAAAGGAACAAAGATAAGATAAAATAAAGATTCACATAAGAATATATTATCATGGATAACCTAGATGGGAACCTAGGGGATCACAAGTTAGGGTATACTTTTCTTCTACAAGTTATCCTTATATGCTTTAAGTTCCTTTTCATGATTATTGGTTAAGTATTTAAGCCTCTAATTATACTTTCTCTTCTTAGTTAATGGTGGGAAATGGAATAACGTGTCCCAACAACCAATGTGATAGGAAATGCGAAAATTTCCGTATTAATATGACAGAGATGATTAGGGGATTAAAAGATGATTATTATTTTGGAAGAAGTCCACTATTTTGGGGACCCTATATGATCGAGGTAAATAGATTACTATAGTATTTTCATTGAGGAGTAAGTTTGACTTAAATTTTGTAGAATTGATGAATTTAAGGTGGACTTATAGTAATTTAGGTTACTTATGGGAATGATTAACCTATCTTGGGTAAAATATGTTTAGGTTAGCTACTTTTGTTATAAAATGTTAGGAGTGGTTGATATTGTCTGGAGATGAACAATAAAGTTGTTTTGGAAGACTATGTTATCAAATCCTTCTTGTATTTGGGTTTCAATCTTAGTTTGGATTGTTTTGAGGAATTTTAAGGACCGTTATTTATGGAATGGTCTATGATGAACTTTGGGTAGTACCATGGAACTTTGATGATTTAAAAGTAGTTTCCATTCCTATGGTATTCTTTCTTTTTGAAGAGTTGTTTTACCTTTACCTTTCTGTTTTTGGGATAATGTTTAAAGATAGAAGAAATAGATAGTTAATCTTTTGTAGATTATGTGATTCTATAGAAGATGATTCTTGTGCTTTTATGAGACCAAGTGTTTTTGAATTCTCATCATTTGGAGAAATGATTAGTGTTGGTAGGGACTTGTTAAAGGATGAAACTCTACTTGAAGGTAGGTATATTTTCTTATGTTTTTGTTCTATGTAGTAAATGAAATCCTCAAAATTATGAAAAGAAACATAAAACAAAAATGTTGTTGGTTTACGTTTCCTACTAGGTAATCAAAGACCGTTTACACACATCATAAGTTTGGGATTTTCTCATGGTTAACTTTCTCCTAATCATGTTCTCTATCACTCTCCCTCAGAACTTGACCCATTGTTTTCTCCTCCATGTCCATGTTTTCCTACATGGAACCCTAGTGTGGGTTAACTCGGGTGACCTTTGTACTTCCCTTTCTTTATTTTAAAGTAATAGTTTTACTGACTCCTTTTCCGATGTGGGACATTCAATGAAATTTCAAAACCCAATTTTAAAATTGCGAGGACACAATTTCTTAAGGGGGGAAGATTGTAACGACCTGAAATTTTTAAATAAATTTTGTTTCCTAATTTTATGTGTTACTCAACAAAAATGTTTCATTTGGTAACATGAGTATAATTAAAATGAGACTGTTGGGTTTTGACTGTTATTTGACCATTGGTCAATATGACCGCTGGAAACTAAACGTTTTGACTATTGTCTCTAAATACAAGCAATCTTGGTTAATTAATATAGAAAGAAGATTCGATGGCCTCACCCAGTAGTCTTGGACCGATCGAAGCCCATCTAACAGAACATGGGAAGGAGGTAGCACCACTGGGCTTTGCTCTGGACCAAACCCAAGATGAACTTCATCGTATAAAGCTAGAACGGGATCGCCTTCGCGAGAAGTTCAAACTGATAGAAATTACTACTCGTGAGATGTTGGCCGATCCTCCCTCGTATTCTCTCACCTTAGAACACCTTACACTTAGGTCCTATGCTGGTGTGATAAGGGGCTATGTAAGGAGACCGTAACTGTCTTGTGTAATCCTTTGTTTTAAATAAAATTTCGATTTCTTTTATGAATTTTTAAATGACCGGATAAATATAGTATGCAAATTTTTGATGAATTTTAGAAAAAGGATATTTTAAATATGTTTATGTAAACCCTAAATAATTAAAAATGTGTAATGATTTTCAAAAAATGGTCTTCTGCAATTATGTTCAGTACGAAATTTAGATTCTAATAAGATCAACTTGATTTTTAATGAATAGTAAATTATGAATAGTGATTTTATGATTAGGATTAATAATGTGTCCAAATGGATTAGTAATCTCACTTAAAGAAAGTATTAAAATAAGATAGGCACTTTGATTATGTAATGTGATTCAATAAAATGGTTAAATAACGGTTTCATAAATTATTATTCAAGTATTAGTTTTTTTGGATGAATAGTGTTTTTTTAATTAAAAATTTAATTAAAAATAATTAGAAAATTATTTTTATAAAAATGACTTTATTTTGGAACTCAGAGCATCGATATTATGTTATGGTAATTTTTGGGGATTTTTTTGAAAAAAAATTAATTTTCGATGAATAGTGTATTTATTTAAAAATAAAATTAAAAATATTTAGAAAAATATTTTTATAAAATGGAGTTCATTTTTGAAATCATAGCATTGATATTTGGTTAATGTGAAATTTTGGGATTTTTCTGAGAAAGTTGAATTTTCAGTGAATAGTAAAAATACAGTTTTAGGGTTTCGGTATGTTTAATGACATCATAACGGTGTCATGATGATTTAATGAGATCTTTTAAGGGTTGGCCGGCCAAGGGTGATGAATTATTGTTTTTGGGGGCCCATGTGGCCTAACTCCATGGTGAATGCCAAGGGAGAGCACATGGGTTTGAGAAAAGCACATGTGAGATGTCCCTTGGCCATTATTGCCTTGTCCCCTCACTTTCCCTATAAATACCAAGCCCTCCTCTCATCCATTCGACTCCCCACTCTTCCCCAACGAAGTTATGGTCTTCGTACCTTCCATGGAGTCCTCCCAAGGTGCCCCCAAGCCCTCAAGGTCCCAACCTTTGAGGTTTAAGAGTTACATTTTAAGGTAAGGGATCTGACCTCTCTCTTTCATTTCAAGTAATCTCTTTTATGTCATTCCTTTTATGCTCCATGTTCTTATTTTGGATGATGTTCTTTTATACTACTCTTACTGCCCTTTTCATGTTCATATAATGAGAGATCCCCTCTTTCTCTCATTATTTCGTTTTATGAAGTTTTAAGTGGCGCCGTTAGGCTGCCGAAATTTTTGTAACAGATTCTTTCTCCCTCCTCATTTTTTTTCAAGATCTATTTTCATGTAAAGTATTTCAAGTTCCTTTTATTATGTTGGGGTATGATCTATAAATATATCATACTTATCTTTTAAGATCATATGATGAGATACCCCATTTAATCGCTTCAATTCAGTATTTTGATGTTTTAAGTGGCACCGTTAGGCTGCCGAATTTTTAAGTGGTTCTTCACCCTTCTCGTTTTGACGTTCTACTTTCATGTAAATTCTTTCAAGTTACTTTTTGTTATGTTGGGGTATGATCTCTATATCTATCATACTGGACTCTTATGTTCATATGATGAGATACCCCATTTGATCTCTTCAATTCAGTATTTTGAAGTTTTAAGTGGCGCTGTTAGGCTGCCGAATTTTTAAGTGGTTCTTCACCCTTCTCATTTTGAAGTTCTACTTTCATGTCAATTCTTTCATGTTCCTTTTTGTTATTTTGGGGTATGATCTCTATATATATCATACTGAACTCTTATGTTCATATGATGAGAGACCCCATTTGATCTCTTCAATTCAGTATTTTGATGTTTTAAGTGGCACCGTTAGGCTGCCGAATTTTTAAGTGGTTATTCACCCTTCTCGTTTTGAAGTTCTACTTTCATGTCAATTCTTTCAAGTTCCTTTTTGTTATGTTAGGGAATTATCTCTATATATATCATACTTAAATATTATGTTCACATGATTAGAGACCCTATTTTATCTTTTCAAATCATTTTTGTTGAAGTTTAAGTAACGCCGTTAGGCTGCCGAACTCGCATAAGAGAAATCTAATTTTTGTCTTCCTTCCATGTTTTTCATATCAAATGGTATGTCCTTAATATTTCATTACCATGATCATGTATCCTTCTTATTATGTACATATACTATTTTATTGGTCATTTATGAATGTTTGACCCATTTCACCTCTCTTTTTAATGTCTTCTAAAACCTCGTAACATAGCCGTTATGCTGCAGAATTTCCGTCTCAAAATGTCTCTCTCTTTTTCTAAAGTTCTTTTATATTATTAAGTGAATACTCAAAGCTATTTATTCTAAATGGGTATTCACATATATACCAAAATGTTCTATTTTAAATTCTGGGATTTACATACATGAGACCCACCTTCCTTTTCTGTGGGTTTTAAAGTGACGTAAAGATCATGTCTTTAAAGCAGTTTTTAAAATGTTGTGATTATGAAATGAAACCCATTTTTTATGCTATATGGGTTATTTATGAAATTTTTGATGATGATATATGTGGCTCACATGATAATAAAGGCAAATTTAAGGGTGCGCCATGATAGCGCTCCAATGCATTGGGTAATGATGTAACCACTAGAGATTACAATTTTCACGATACCTTGGTGAATAACCTTGGTAATTTTCAAATGACACCTTGGGGATGGACCTTGGTGATATGTTCATCATTGTCTATGTTAAATGATGTAGCCACATCTTCATGTTATGAAAAAGTTTTATTTTTATTATGATATGCCTCATGATTTCATTTTCATGCCTTAAAGTTCTTTTCATGACTTTATTGATGTATCTCAAGTTCATATGTAATATGTTTCACTTGTTTCCCTTGCTGAGCCTTCTGCTCACCCTTCCTTTTGATGTATGTCCCCAAGTTATGAGATGATGTAATGAGCCTTGGGTGAACATGAGGAGAAGCCTTTCAAGTGTTTAAGAAGAATGTTTTTTTGTTTCATGTTTTATGTTCCTTGTTTCCAAGTCACTAAACCTTAAAGGTCCTCAGTTCCGTGTAATGGAATGGAAGTTATGTTATAAAAAGATGGGATGCTATAATATACATACAAATGTATAGTCCCATACCTATACACATATACATAAATATGAATATTCATGATGAAGTGATTCAAAAAACAAGAAACAACATCAGAAGTGGATCCTTGGGACCCTAAGATTGATCTCTTGGAAATCCTACTCAAATGAATTGAGTTGGATGTAGTTCCACTCAATCCGTATATCAGATAAGTCGATCTCTGGGTCCATAATCTCATCGACATGTACCTGCTTCGGCCAACATCAGAGATATGCTTCTGAAAAATCTAAACAAAGACAAGCTATTCTCTAGTTCATCCAATCAATTACAAGCAAGTAGATAACACAATAGGAAACCCTCTGAGAATTACTCGCAGCCAAACCCTCAGGTCTTATCCATGATGTGTCAACAACCCTCTGGGTAGTTCACTCACCCTAAGCACTCTAGTTAGGTCATATGATATTATAAGACTCTCTCGGGAAGCTCGCTTGGTCAATTCCCCTTATAGTCTAGGGTAGTAAGGGACTCTCTAAGGAAGATCACATGGTCTAACCCACTTGGACCCAAGGTATACAGACTCTCTGAGGGAGCTCACTCGGTCAATCTTTCAATAGTATCAGGTATACCACAGACTCTCTGAGGAAGGTCACTCGTTCAATTCATCCTCTAGCTTGGGAAGGTTTTAAAGAAATTAAATCAAAGTAAATACTCTCTGAGGAAGCTCACTCGGTCTAACCTCATGTAGTCTATAATATACAAGACTCTCTGGGAATCCCAATCAGTTTATCCTCTTTAGTCTATAATTTCCAAGAATCTATGAGGAAACACACTCGGTATACCCTCCTGTAGTATAAAATATCCTTGACTCTGGGAATCTCACTCGATCTATACCTTATAGTCTATATCACCATGTTCTCACGGTCCCGTTCCATTCAGTGCATAATAATTATATAAGGCCAAAGTACACCTATAGAGCTACTTGGCAAACCAGTCTACTGAATAACAAGCAAGTCAAGAAAATCATTACATCCAACGGTCACAAGGCATGGAAAATAGATATAACAACCAAAGGCTAACAAGAACCAAAGGTCGTAAATAGAAAAATTCATGTGCAAAACATCCAAGCACAAAAATTATCCTCAAAGATGATCAACTTACCTCTACTCAAGAAAACAAGCAATGCAGGAAAACAACATCCTAATAGGAAAGCTAGACTCAATGGTCAAAATCAAGTAACATGGGTAAACACATCCACAACAAGGTAAATAAACCCATCTAAAATCAAACCACCTCTACACAAGAACACAAGGAATATTAGTAATCCTAATAAAAAAGAAAGATGTCTCACGTCAGGCTTACTAACCACCAACCAGAAAGTACCTCTGGTAAACACTACAGCATCGGCAAAACCAAGTCAGATATAAACAAACATTGAGGGTGGAACGAATGCCCAACCTAACGATACATCCAAAGCTCAAAGGGATTACCATTTTGGTATGTGTTCTAGGTAACACCCGATCACCATCTCTACCCAACGTAACATAACAACTCAGGGTCGTTGAAACAACAATCACCCACTGGGTCTGCCAAGTCAAACACCGAGGAAGCATCATACTTGGCATTCTACAGGTAAACACGAGAGAAGTAATCCTACATGGTATCCTTATCAAAGTGTAATGGAGGAATACTACATGGGATACTCAAAGTAAGAATAAGAGATAGGTCTTAAAAGGGACTCCATAGGTCAGAACACAAGCAAAGGCACCCTTTAGGGGATCCTTAGAAGTACCTGGTCTCAAAGCCTCATAGGCCAGAAGGGAACATATCACAAGGGAAACATCCTCTAAAGCATGGGTTACGGGAGATAGATCATATATCATCTCCTATTAATGGTCTCAACTAAGTTGGTACGAACACCCAACGGATCATCCAACCCAAGTCTCACTCTCTGGTGACAACTGAAATCAACAAGTGGAGGAATAACCCCTCCATTTAGATGAAAACCCCCAAAGGCCCTTTATATTACCTCTAAATGTAAAAAATATTCCACCATTGTGATCGACATGGAAAAATGCTCATAATCGACACTCACACACCCAATTCTAACTTCCATAGCCCAAGATATCTCAAAATCACTAAACTGAAGCAGTACATGGCCAGAGTACATGGCCAGAGCACAAAGGGCATGCCTGTGTAATAGTACACGGTGTGTAATTTACTGTACACTGCATTTACTGTTCACAAAAAGTTACGCCATGTCTGTTTTTACCTGAACACATGACCATGAATCACTACACGATGTGTACTTAAAGTACACGGCGTGTAGTCCTTAAACACCACTATTTCGTGTTATATTTCACACGACCAGCCACACATCTACCCACTACACAACATGTAATCAAAGTACATGGAATGTACTTAAGATAACATTGACAGCCACGAATGGGAAGAACACAAGGCATGTAACCCTGGAATACACGCCGTGTATTCTGGGTTTTCCGACGGGAAAACCCTGAAAACACCCGAGACACCCGTTTTCTGCCCCAATACATTAGATCCAGACTTAATATGCCACAAGAAAAAAATATAAGGCTTAAAAGTATTAAAACAAAAATTTTAATAGGGATCTATGGAAAAAACAGAAACATACCAACTTTTGGGCAGAAACCGCCAAAGCTTCGATTGATTTCCCAGCTCACGGTTGCCGCACGCCGACTCAGCGCCTCCAGAGCTTCGAATCGGTACCACTCTCACCTTCGTTCTCTCCCATTTTATCTGTCTCCAAATTCTCCAATAGGTCATGACCATGGAGGAGTGGTATATGTGATGAGTGCAAGGAGGAGGAGGAAAGAAGAGAGAAGAAAAGAAAAGGAAAGAAGAAATGAAAATGAAGAAAAAGGGGCCCGGGCCAGCCCTGATGCCCAACATGAGTTTATGCCTTCCCTAGGGTAAACTCCCCATTACGGACACCATTTATAATTTATTTCCAAAAGAACCTACGCGTATAATTTAATATTTAATTTAATAAAATTAAATATTAAATATTCCACCAAAATTTGAACAGATCAAATTTCCTCCAAACTCTTGTCCTAGGGTATGCTACTTATTTTGGGACCAATAGAGTTGTTAGAAAAATTATCCGAGATTTTATGGTAGGGGAAAATGACAATTTTACCCCTCACGAGCATCCAACATCATAAATTCAATTTTCTGCTCAAAACGACTATCCGGGGAAACATGGGTTCATACACCGTGAATCCAACATTTATTATGTGTATTGGATATCGATATTTTACCCCTTAATGTATTCAAATTCCTATGGATTTCATTTTAGGTTTCAACATTTGGGGAAACATACTAATTTTCATGAAAAATGAAATGGTGGGACTTATCCTGATCTGTAATATTGTTGTTACAACATCTCTTCAAGAAATTCCTTCACCTACAAGAATCCCAGTCTGAGGGTATTTTGGTATAACATATATTTCCATAGAAGATAAGTATTTGGCACATAATTCAATGGCTTCCTCAACAATATATTTCTCTAATATATAACCCTCTTGTTCAAATTGATTTTTTACATACCCTTTCATAATCTACTTATATCGTTCAATTGAAAAAATCCATCTATAGTGTACAAGACCACATATTCAAATCTCTCCCACCATGTGAACCATAAAATGAACCATCATGTCAAATAATGTTGGAAGGAACAATATTTCCTATTTACATAATATGATGGAAATTTATTTTTCCATAATTGACAATTTCATGGGGTCTATAAATTTGTTTCATATAGTTGTGAAGAAGAAACATATCTTGGTTAATGTATGATGCAAATTCTTCGAAAAATTTCAAAGTAATGCTATAAAAATTAGATCATGCATAAAAATATGAAATTATTTTAATTTCAAACCATTAAACATTAATTTGATCATTGAAACAATGTTCATTATATTCAAAGAATACCTTTTTGGATCATTTAAGTTAATAAAGAAGTTTAATAAATGATATCTATCATTCATAAAAAGTGTGTAAGCAACTAGTGTAAGAAACGTTTGTTACCCTTCATCGGTACAACATCTTCTCTAATTTATATTTCAACCATATCTACACTATCATTAATTACATTCTTTTTTTTCAGATGCATTTAGAAACGCTCTAATGGTACTATTATAGTAATTTTTTTCTACATGAATAACATGAATAATATTTCTGATGTACAGATAATCCCAGTGTGGTAATTCAAAAAAAAAAGTGATATATTTATTCAACTGATTTTAAAATTGTTTTTCGAAAATGTTTTACCAAAACCAGTTTCCACATATTTTACTTTCTCAAATAGCTGATCACCTCTTAGTGGAGGCACTGTTGTATGTTTTACTAATCTTCCATCAAATTATTTCATCCATGATCGGTACTTATGATGTCTTGGTGGAAATTTTTGATTTTCTGGAAAACTAGTTTTTTATGAATGTCTCAACATTATTTATTGTGTATCTTTTTTCTCAAATGGGAAACCCATTATCTCCTTTAATTCAATATCATGAATAATATCAATAAAAAATAATGTCATTTATCATCCTATATAACATTTATCTCAATGTGAAATCATCATTTTGGTAAGAATCATATAATGTCACACTTTAATCCCACAATAACTTTTAATCCTTATTGAATGGATCCAATTAAACATAAATATCATTAATTGATTGTTTTGGTATTGATATAATCATATATAATTTTGAATATTATGGTTTGATACATAACCATGGTGGAGGGTTATAATTTTCAAACATAACCAGCCATGTACAGTGAGTTCTTCTTTTAAAATCAAAATCATTCACTCCATCTGCAGATAACACAAAATGAAGGTTTCTCAGCTCATTTTCAAATCCAGGATTCTCATGATCAATTAATTTCCATTAAGGAGAGTCTGTTGGATGACATAGTTTCCCATATTTATTTATTTCATCTGCGTGCCACGTCAATTTCCCTACAGTATTCCCACATTCATACAGGCACATATACCTTGGAATGATTGGAAAATACCATATAAATTTTATAGGACTACATTCATATTTATTTTATTGAGAAGCACCACATTTTGGGAATTCTGTATGTTATTTGTGGTCTATGAGAAACAATATACACTCATTTTGGAAGGTAGGTATTCTTTCAAATATAATACCCAACAAGTGTCGCATTCATTTGGTTTCATATGTTAAGCACCAGATATAATTATCTTCTGAGAAAATCTCATTCAAGAGGGAAATTAGTTCTCTAAAACTTTCCCTACTCCATTGACTAAATGTTTTCAAATTATATAGCTTCAGTGCTGCAGACAATGCTGTATATTAAGTGAAACCATAATATAGTTGAATCTCTTTAAAATTCTTTAACTTCTCCAATAATTTTGGGAAACCAAGAAGTTAATATTAAACTATTATTGTTATTTCCAAAATATGATCTTCATCATCATTCAAATTTGTAAAAACATTTCATGACCTGACCCTCCCAGTCTCGAGCCGCAACTACCCCAGGCCTGCCACCATAGGCTAGGGGCTGACGACATGAACCGAAGGCCTAATGTTCTCTGTGAGGACATCACCTAAGTACACGTACACACAAAAACACAGCCCACTCGATGCAGAAGTGTAGAGTAAAAAAGAAAACCAAATGGAAAACAACTATAACCCAACCACAATCATGCATCAACTTATAAATAGTACAATTAATTTGCTGAAAATTACTGACAAGATAACTGAATAGAAAAAGGGGCAAAACACGTGCCCAACTAGAAAGATGCCACAACCCAGCAACAGGTAAATGAAATTAAATGGTTGGTAAGTCTCACACCTGAAAATCCTACTATGACCACTGAATGCAGCCCCAATCTCCTATGTCCTCTACACTCCTCCATAATCTCGATCGACCTATTCGTCATCTTTAAGGGCACACCATGTGCGGGCAATGCCCAAGCAGGGGTGAATATAAAGATACTCTATATGATGCCTGGCAATCTCATGGTTGAAACCAAGGAGACACTAAAACAGTGAGCATTAGACAGAACAAAGAACATTGTAGCAGTAAAATAGAGAGAGTGCAGCTCAAGCCGACCAGGGAAAGGAAGCAGGCTCGTCCAACCAAGAGGATCTAGACACAGAGAGCACATGGCAAACCTTGTGCATCTTTGCCTCTCCTAGATAGAGAGTAACTGAACCCATGGAGTGGGAAAAAATTAGGGTGTATATATATTTGCTCAACAAGAATCAAGAACCAGTGTGTAAGAGGATCCCTATCACCAAGATCATCCAAAGAAAAGTCGCCAATAGTTTAAAGGACATCCATCACAAATGCCAAATAGTCCCACATGCCAAAGCTGCCTCATCGCTGAACTGTACAACCAAGGGTCTCGCTCTGGTAATCATGGAGAAAAGTCACTGACTAGCCTCATATAAAGGGTTGTGTTTGAAAGAAGTCACCGGGTAACACACCGCCCAACCTCGATGGAGGGTAAACTCTAAGGTTAACAGGTAACCCACTTCCCAGCCCCACTGGAGGGTAAACCCTAAGGTCAATGGGTAACCCACTGCCCAGCCTCGCTGGAGGGTGAATCCAAAGGTAAATGGGTAACCCACTGCCCAGCCTCGCTGTAGGGTAAAACCTAAGGTTAACGGGTAACCCACTGCCCAGCCTCTCTAGAGGGTAAACCCTAAGGTCAACGGGTAACCCACTGCCTAGCCTCACTAGAGGATAAACCCTGCACTTGTCCAATAACTCTGAACGGCCCATGCCATCACTAGGTGTCAATAACACAACTATTGTGCCTATGTTCAGAGTGAATCAATGGAACATCCAACCAATACCCTTTAATGTTTCCACATTTAATGTGATCTCAAAAAAGTCTCTATAGGCCCAATAAAATTACACTATTTTAATCCTTGCGAAAAAACACGTGTGATAGACAACTTAATCTCCAGAAATGGACTCTATATGGAAAATTTATTCAACACCACTTTATGCACATACAACGTCTAGTGGGGCCCACACCCCAGTCTCAAAAAAGGATAGTCGAACATCACCATCACGATTATCTTGGAAAAACATGCAAAATCGACTATTCATATGCCCCAAACGGTCGTCTGAAGAAAAAGTCGCAGTACGCTGCACACAGCTTAAAAGACGGTCCATGGGGCCCACACATTAACTCCACCTTAAACACCTGACACCCCCTGTTCAACATCACCCTGACGCCAGGGTTACTACACCATTAACGACTCCTAAAAAGGACTCCAGGTGTAGAATATAAAACTCTCCGCATTATGGAAATGGGGCCATATAGGGCCCACACCTCGACCCCAAAACATGCCACACAGATCACACCATTTCGTTCATTGCAGATAACCCTGACGTGTAGGTGATTCATTTGCACTGAACAGATGTATGAAGCACAAGTCATAAAAATGCAGCATACATCCGAAAGCCACCTCGTGGGGCCCCACCTCGGGCATGAATTTAGGTTGGTGGATTACGTCATCGCCATCCCCTTAGAAGAACACTCAGAACCAAGTACTCAAACACCCCAAACAGATGTTAGTTGAAAAAGGGGGAATTCATCGTAAAACATGTGAACCAGGACCTGTGAGGACCACACCTTATCTCCAACCCAAATGCTTCCGAAAGCATCTCAAAAAGTTCGCATGAGGACTAGGGTCATGCTGCCGCTGATGGGGTGTCAATCAGACATCCCAAGAATGAGTTATGCCCGACGTAAGAATAAATAATTAACTAATTAACTAATTTATTAATCGCATTAAGTGTGTCATGCCACCTAGAAACAAAACCAAACTGAAATTGTTTTGAACCAACTTTGGAAGGACCGTCTCAACTCTAGGGCCACAGCGCCTCTGCCAGCGCATCAAACGGACCTCCAGCTCATGAATATGTCTATTTTAAAAATTAATAACAATATAATAATATTAAATCATTGAATTCCTGGTCACCCGTCTATAGAAGTGAACCCAAAAACCACGAAACCAAAATCAAAATGCCTGTCTCAAAGAGACGAACCCACATCCACTAACGGTGCGTCAAACAGACGCACCGTTTAAAAGATACGGCCCCTTGAACACAATGGGCCTAATAGGGATGGTTCACCGCTGCTGGCCCAGTCCGGACCTCTGGCCCGCAGCCCAGTAGTGGGTCCTGCCCGGCTCACCGTAGCCCACTGGCTACGGCCCGCTCTAGCAACACCGAACCCGCCTCAGGTCCTGTTCATCAAATTAGACCAGCCAGTTAGCCAGTCTCTCCACAACGCCCAGTAGGACCCGCGGTTTGTGAGTCCTTGTCCACGCTGCACCCCGAGGCACTGACCTCGGGGTCCTCCTCTGACTGTGATGGGATGGCATCGGCACCCTTGCCTCTTTCTGTGCACCGCCGTTCCCCCTCCGTCCTGCATCGCGATGCCTCACGCTACCTGCTCTGATGCTCCCTGCTCGCCGCATGATGAGTCAAAGGCCCCTCAGCACTTTTCTGGTCCCAACTGAGCCATGCCACAGCTTCCGCCGCCTGGCCACGCCAGCCGCTACTACTCCAGCCTCACCAAACGTCATCACCTCGTAAGAACCCCGATCACACCTGCTTCCTAACACCCAAACCCCCTTCTAGACTTCGCTCGTCCGCTGACCACCTCACACCGTCCGAGTACCAGTTCCACGAGTGCGCCACCCCGACCTCTGTCCACTACCCTTGCTGGAGTCGGTGCTTCTGATGGCTGCTGGCACCACTTCGGTGGCCCGATTTCAAAAATGAAAAAAGATTTGGAATCCTCGGGGAGAGGCCTTCGCCCCACCTGCCCCTGATAAACAATAGAATAATGATTGGTAAATCCAAAAATTACGATGAAGAACGCCCAAGAATGACAGTTAAAACGGGGCTTGGACGATGGTTGTGTTCATTCTTCCCTCATTCCAATTATAAAATTATAGAATTAAAATCAAAAAGTTGACAAAAACTCCAAAAATTAATGAAGGGCCGAAAATTAACAATGAATCCTACCTCGAATCGATCGTACGTCGTTGGCGACGCGTCCACGACTCTCCCGCTTTGATCCGCCAAAGTGCCAGTGATGATTGATCCTCGATCGGACGAAAAACAACAATGAATGGATAGAGATATAACTAGAGAGAGAGAGAGAGATATTGGTTGTTAGGGAGAGAGAGAGAGAGAGAGTGAATTAGAGGTTCTCGTTAACCCAAAACACTTAAATTATATTTATAGGCATCCTACTGATTGCAGAATATGAATTCATCGGGCTCTCTCATTTTATATCATGCCTAGGAAAATCTCCCCTTTTCAAACTCAAACATAAGTCTCAGATTTCCATTCTGAGACATCATTATAATGTTATTTGAAAAGAACTCCAGTGGTAAAAATCACTAAGTCATTATTTTTAAATGATTATTATTCCCCTGGGTGACATTTCTCACAGAAAGCCCGCGCCCAAAACTTTTACACACAGCTTAGGGTAAACGACACGCACCGGACGAAATCGTGCCCTCTGATTTTCAATCTAAGTTACAATTTAGAAGAAAAAACAACCTTGGCATGTTCATAGTATAAAATAACTAATTATTTTTTATAAAACTTATTCCGGGCACACTGGGCCTCATAATTTCACACCGTCTCAGTTGTTAGCTCTGTAAATACATATAGAAATATTCCAACATATTTCATGAAAAAATGGGTCTCTACATCATTCCCTCCTTCATGATTTTCATCTCTGAAAACCAAAACTAGGAAAAAAACATGGGATATAGAGCTCACACCAAGCTCTCCCACTCCAAAGAAAACATTCACAACACTATACTGGCACAACACTTAAACCAAATGGATAGTTCACACTCATAATGTGTTTTACATTCAATGAAAGGCATAAGAACAAACACAAACCTCATCAGATGTGTCACATGGAAGACGCTATGCGGCCAATCATACTATTTCGAGGGTAGGGATAGATGGTAGGAAACCCCTCAATCCCTTGCACGATTCCTGAATGGCCGAAAGAATCTCAGGGGACATCCTTGGATGAACCTCTACATTCCACATCACGACCGAAATCATAGTTTGTTCCTGGAACATGATCTCATGATTTTCTACTTCACAATACCCATCTGGTGCGACTCCTATGGATATCTGATCGTGAAGTACCTCACGGTCGACATCCCCCAGTTGCGACTCTCTTACACGCTCAAGGAGCGAAGGAGTCAACACCATCGACTTTAGGAAAGTTGTACACTCCTCCTCCACTGTGTTCATCCCTAGAGAAGGTAACTACTATGAAACATCCCACACCTGAAGAGTCTGGGACATTCTGCTAAGGTAACCTACTAAAATACTACCTTTTTCCAGAACATAGACTACCCCAAAGTCATAGTCATGCAAAAATTTCAACCTACACCGTCACCTCAGGTTCATGTCTCTCTAGGTGGGGTTTCACCTGGGAAATGGTGGTCTGAGAAAACCACAAAGTGCTCTCCCAGAAGATATCATATCCACATTCTCAATGATAGGACCACCACCACAAGAACCACGTAGTGAAGCACTTAGTTTGGTTTACGGTGTTTCCATTACCTGAACTTGTACTTGATAACGTTATCAAGATTGACGTTGATCACGCACGTTACCAATGAACAAGGAAGGTGAGCAAACTCATCCAGCCGTCATAGGCTAGACACGGAAAGCATTTGGAATACCCCACATTTCCTTCCCTGTCATGGAAGGTGAGTATTCCCCAAAATAGGCACTCTGCGAAACCCACTAGTGGCACTTCATGCAAATGGGGGTCCAAAAGAAAATCCCCACTGGAAAATCCAGATCATTGTCTGACACTCCACCGCACAACCCTAGCATGAATGCATGTGTCAGAGGGTCTCATCCACCACACATCAATACAATCCGATTTGGGTTGTTCTAAATCTCCCTCACAGTTTTGATCGCATCACAAGCGTCTTAGTGGGGGAAGAACCCCTATTTCCAATGCATTCAATGCTACATCAGACAACTCTTACACATGGTTACACCGATGCCCTATGTCACCCTCAGTAAGCCCACGAACAAGGGGTTAGAAATAAAGAGTACCTCAGGAATTGTCTAACATGTTCTACTGAGAAAAGTAGAAAAAGGCACAGAGAATACCTCTTATCATCTCATACGTTGCAGGATTTTAGACATCCATAGCACACAGCCACCCATAGACCCATCTATCAGCTCCTTGAGTATAACATGGGCATCTAAGTGGTGGTGAAAGGACTTCAAAACATCATCTGCCAACCACAGTTCTTCCTACTATTCTGCCAACACTGCCTCCCTAGGGACCACCTTATCCTCACCTACGAGTTCACTAATCATGACGATGTCTGTGTCATGGATGTTCATCTACCAACTATCTAGAAAACTCATCAAATTTGGTTGAGTAGCCTCATGCCACATGACCTTGCACACCACAAACATAGAAAAAGTCCTCTCTCGGATGTCTCACTGCTCTACGTTGTCCTCGACCATGTGCCTGAGTCTCATCAGGGGGTGACCTCAATCATTGAGGCCCTAGAAATTGACGTCCCCCTGACAGAAATTTATCTGTAACCAGTGCATGACCTAACACCGTGACATGGGTAAGGAAGCACAAGGGCACTACACTGGAATTAATCTCCTATATAGAGACCTCGATCAAACTTCTATGCTTGGAAGTTTCCATCATGGACCATGTCCAAGGAGTACAGAGTATGGTATATGAACCTAGTCGCGTACTCGGCCACTGCCATCATTCCCTACCGAAGATCCAGCAGCTCCTGAAACCATATAAAGTGTACATAGTAGAGGTATTACTCCTCACGAATCATTTAAAGAAGTCATCCCAAGAGAGCTCCGACTCATCATGCATCTGAGTAACCCTGGCTCTACTAATGACAAATTGCTTGGTGGAAAATGTATGGCTATCAAAGACACCATCTAACCTATCAGTGTCTAAACAAGCCTGAAGAGGTGAACCACCGACTTTAGACAACCCTTCACTGTCTAAGGGTATGGATCACCATGGAACCTCAGTGGTTTCTGATGCTGCAACTCACATAGCGCGCCCAGCCTACGCTCATCATCGGCCTTTGATACCTGTACTATCTTCTACTCCACAGGTGGAGGTGCTACTACATGTCCTCCTAGAGAAAGAGAAATAGTATGATGGATCAAAAACTATGGCCTCGTCACTCACAGAGTCATCATCACGAACTGGATCTAGTATCCTATCTAGCTATCATCGCAGAAGCATCCTAAATCCGATCAAAGACTACCGTGGTCAAATGAGCATATATATACCAACAATGATGGGGAGATGACTCAAGAAGGACACTCAAAGGATCAATCCTATATGATGCACGAACCGAATTCCCTGCAATAATTGTATTTGTGTGTTTTGTTGAAAAGAAGGTTATCAGGGTCATGGTGAATGGATACACTGTTCACCAGACCATCACTTGGATCCCATGCCTGATAGCCTCTCTCGAGACACATTGAAACTATTGCTGTAAAACCCAACCAATTACTTTTCAGGGATGTTCGAACAAATCCCCAGGGAATAACACACCTTTGATACCACTTTGTCATGACCCGAATCTACCTGTCTCGAGCCACAACTACCCCAGTCCCGCCTCTATAGGCCAGGGGCTGGAGAAAAGTTCCGATGGCGTAATGATATCGGTGAGTCCTTCACCTATGTACCTGTACACACACAAAGCCCACTCGATGCAGAAGTGCAGACTAATAATGAAAACCAAAGGAAAAAACAACTATAACCCAACCACAATCATTCATCAACTTCTAAATAGTACAAGTAATGTGATAAAATGTAATTACCAGATAACTGAAAAGGAAAATGGGAAATCACGCACCCAACTAGACAGAACAAAGATAAGTTTAAGTGTACAATATTGAGAGTGCAGCTCAACCCGACAAGAGAAAGGAAGCAGACTCATCCCACCTAGTGGAGCCAGACATGGAGAGCATGTGGCATACCATGAGTGTATTCGCCCCTCATAGAAAGAGCATAACTGAACCCAAGGAATGGGAACAGAATTTGGTGTACAAATATATGCTCAACAAGAATCCTAAATGAGTGTGTAATGGGATCTTTATCTCCAAGTTCAGCCCAAGAAAAGTCACCAATAGTTCAAAGGATATCCATCACTAATTCCCAACAGTCTCGCATGCCAAATATGATGCATCACTGAATTGTACAACCAAGGGTCCCACCCCAGTAATCACGGAGAAAAGTCACTGACTAGCCTCATATAAATGGTTGAGTCTGAAAGAATTTATCGGGTAACCCACTACCCAGCCCCACTGGAGGGTAAACTCTATGGTTAATGGGTAACCCACTTCCTAGACCCTATGGATGGTAAACCCTAAGGTCAATGGGTAACCCACTACTCTGCCATTCTAGAGGGTAAACCCTAAGGTCGACAGGTAACCCACTACCCAGCCTCGCTGGTGGGTAAACCCTAAGTTCATCAGGTAACCCACTACCCAGACTCCCTTGAGGGAAAACCCTATGGTCAACGGGTAACCCACTGCCCAGCCTCACTGGATAGTAAACCTTGAATAGGTATGATAACTATGCACTGCCCGTGCCATCAATGGGTGTCACTAACACTGCTACCGTGCATAAGTTATGAGTGTGTCAAATAAACCACTGAACAACGCCATTTCTTGTTTCCACATTTAACGAGATATCGGAAGAGGATCTTCATTCCCAAACAGATTACATCGTTGTAATCCTCAAATAAAAACACCCGAGATAGTAAACTTAATCACTGGAAACATAATACCGATGAAAAAGTTATTCAACACTACTTTATGCTCATACGGCGTCCTGTGGGGCCCAAAAATGGGTCTTGAATAAGGTCGGGCGAACTACACTATCGTAATGCTCTAAAAAACATGCATAATCGACTATTCATACGCCCCAAACAGACGTCTAATGAAAAAGTAATAGTACGCAGCACACAACTGAAAAGATGTCGCATGGGGCCCATGCCTCAACTCCAGATTCAGTGCCTGAAACCCCCTGGTAAACCTTTCCTCGACGCCAGGGTTACAACTCCACTGACAGATCCTAAAATGGACTATATTTTTAGAAGGTGCAACTCCCCGCATAATGAAAACGGTGCCCTATGGGGCCCACACCTCAACACCTAATCATGCCACACAGATCGTACCATTTCGTCCCTAGTAGATAACCACGAGGCATAGGATATTTATTTGATTTGAATGGAATTATGAAGCATTAGTTGTTAAAACACTGCACACATCCGAAAGACCCCCCGTGGGTCCCTCTCGTCGGGCTCGAATTTAGGTGTGCAGATTGCGCCATCGCATTCCCCTCGGAAGAACACTTAGAACCGAGTACTCAAACACCACAAACGGATTTTGGGTGACAAAGTGGGGTTTCACTATAAACTGTGTGAACTAGGCCTTGGGGGACTGCACCTTTTATCCAACCTAAAAACTTTGGAAAGCATCTAAAAATGTCCGTACAAGGACTGGGTTCATGTTGTTGCTGACAGCGCATCAATCATACATCCCAGGCAGGAGGTAGTTCGGACGCAAGAATAATTAATTAATTGATTAATTAATTAATTAATTAATTAATTAATTATTCGCATTAAGCGTTTCATGCCACCGAGCAACAAAACCAAAACGCAAAGGTACCGAACCATCTTTAGAAGGACTGTCTTAACTCCAGGGCCACAGCACCTCTGACGGCGTGTCAAACTGACATCCAGATCACGAATACGTCTGTTGTAAACATTAATAATAATTTAATATTATTAAAAAAATAATTTTTTGTCACCTGTCTTCATTGTAAAACCCAAAAACCACGAAAATAAAATAAAAATTTCTATCTCAAAGAGAAGAACCCACATCTGCAATTGGCGTGTCCAATGGACACGCCTTTTAAAAGATACAGACCCTTTAATGCTAGGGGCCCAACAGGGCCGATTCACCCCAGCCGTGGGTCCGAACCAACTTTCCGCGGCCCGCTCCAGCAACACCTGACCGCCCTCGGGTCCATTTCTTCAAATCAAACCGGCCAGTTGGCCTGTCTTCTCTGCGTCACCCAGTAGGACCCACAGTTTGTGGGTCCTTGTCCACGCCGCACCCTGAGGTGCTGACCTCGGGGTCCTCCCCTGACAGTGACAGGACGGCGCTGGTACCCTCGCCTCCTACAACACACCACCGCACTGCCTTTGGCCTGCACCGCGCTGCCTCACGCTGCTTGCTCTGGTGCTCCCTTCTCGCCGCACGTTGCGCCGAAGGCCCCTAGGCGCTCCTCAATTCACTGATGTGTCGCGCTGCAGCCGCCCAGTTGCGCATGACGCCACTGCTCTGGCCGAACCCAACTCTGACGCATCATTAGAACCCCCGACCTCACCCACTGCCTGAAGCCAGAACCCCCATCCCAAACTCCGCTCGTCTGCCGACCGCCACACACTGGCCAAATACCTGTTCCACCGGTGCGCCGCCCTGACATCCGGCCACGACCCATGCTGGAGCAAGGGCTTCCGACGGCCGCTGCCACCTCTCCAGTGGCCAAATTTTAAATCCTAAGTAAGATTTGTAATCCTCGGGGAGGGGTCATCACAGTGCCTGCCCCAGATCAATGATCTAATATGGATTGGCACGTCCAAAAATTTGGACGAAGAACGCCCATGAACGACAGTTAAAATGGGGCTCAGACGATGGTCGTGTTTGATCAGCCGCCATCCCAATTCTAAAATTATATAAATAAAATGACGAAATAGAAAAAAACTCCTTAAATTGACTAAGGGGAGAAAATTAACCAAGAATCCTACATATAATCGGTCGTGCGTCGTTGGAGACGCATCAACAATGCTCTTGCTTCGATCTTCAAAAGTTCCGGTGGAGATCGCTCCTCGATCCGAGGAAGAATTTCTAAGAATTACTAGAGAGATAAAGAGAGAGAGAGAGAGAGAGATCTTTGGTGTTAGAGAGAGATAGAGAGTTAATTATAGTTTTTCCTTAACCCTAAACACATAAATTCTATTTATAGGGATCCCACTCTCTGCAGGATCTGAATTTACTGCACCCTCTCATTTTAAATCGCACCAAGGAAAAACACCCCATTTCAAACTCAACGGATGTCTTAGATTTCCATTTCGAGACCCTGTTCGAAATTTATTTGAAAGTAATTATAGTGATAAAAATAACTAAGTCATAATTTTAAAATTATGATTTTTCCCCTGGGTGACATTTCTCACAGTTTTCCCACACCCACAACTTTTACACCCCACCTAGGGTAAACGACATGCTCCGGATGCAACTTTTCACTTGGATTTCCCGTCCAAGCTACCATTTATGAGAAAACAAAATCCCTCCATGTTCATAGTTTAAAAACAATTAATATTTTTATAAAATTTATTCTGGGAACACCGTGTATCGGAATCGCATGCCACCTCAGCATCTATCTATGGAAATATATGCAAAAATATTCTAATGTCTTTTTGGGAAAACACCGGGTCTCTACATTGCATCCTTGATTCAATCTTCATCACTGTCTATAATTATAATCCTATCAGATGATTCTTAAATGTAGTTTTATCCTAGCCACTAGTTTCATTCTCTTTTACCCATGTTTATTCTATCATTTATATAATCGATATATTTCGTGATAGATCAATTGTATGTCAACTCCTCTAGACTAATTTTTCATGAATTACAATAGTATAAACATGGAAAAAGTATACGATCAGGTTTATATGGATGATCTTCAGTAAAAATTTTGAAATATTTCACTCTATATTCATTAAATTTTGTATGACGGTTGGAATCAAACCATTCTTTACTCATAAACATGGTATTTTATTTTTAATATTAATATTAACTAAATAAATACAAAAAATATATAGAACATGAAATTTTTTCATATTTATCATTAAAAATTACTTTTTAATCAATGGAAAATTCTTTTAAACTAATTTCATTAAAAATAAATTTGTTTTAAAGAATCCATATAGAAATAATGTTTTTTTAAACTAGTATGATTGCAATTAAGAAAAATATAACAAATAATAGAAATAGTATGTTTATCGTAAAAAAATACCCTTACATTGAGTCCCATAGAATAATTGAATATTATTTAGGGATCATATTTACATGAATCTCTAGAAACACATTCACATTATTGAAATACAAAAGATGGGTATATAGGTTTTTATAGAAGGTATATGGATATAATTTCGATAAAAAAATTCCTAGATACTTCTAAAAGGGTGGGGTAAGTGCTCCTTTATATCAAAACATAATTGAATTATTATAATTATATATTATGTATATAATATCTAAATTGAATGTTTATCATAAAATAGAAATTAAAAGAGAAAAATTCACTTATATCACAAATTATTAGTTCATAATATTTGATAAAATTTCATTTAATGTAACATTAATAAAATATAGCATCTCACCATAATTATAATATAGCACTTCTCTACAATACTTCATATAAACATTATATTGAAATATATAAATATAAAGATACCTACATTCATTGATAAACTCAACCACCCTATATTAGTTTCATTTTTGGCCCTCGTATCTCTGGTTTTCCAACTATACCAATCCAAAATTCTTCTATACCTACAATAGGTATAGCTTTATTAAACCAACTTTAAATCATCATTGAATTGGTTAAAACAAGTAATTATATGAGGATTCAGACTTAAAATGTCACTTAATCATGAATTTTTTTCCTGAATATTCATTATTACACATTGAGGATCCTTTTGAGTTTATATTATTTAGGGAATTGGGATACCTTACATACATAACATACCAAAGTCATACAATCATATACTACAAAAAACAATTTCCATTCTGTTTCAAAATATATAACATTAATGATCAAAAAATGATTTCTTTGAAAACCTCTACATTATTCATCATGACTCCCTTATTTATATAACCCATCCTTATATCCTGTGAAAAAAAATTTGAATCTTGGGATGAGTATAAAACTCAGTAAGGGATATAAAAAAAACGTTAGTCATGAAAACCAAAACAACCCATAATCATAAAAACTAATATGCCTAAAAACATCATGTATTTTCTTTGGGACATATTTACCAATTCACAATTACATTCACCCTTAATCATGGAATAACCCTTTGGTTATCTTCCATCTTCAGAGTACCCAATGCATAGGAGAGCTATAATGGGGCTCACCTGTCATATCTTGTTCTATAATGGGTTCAACCCAGAATATCTGGAGCTATAATAGGGTCAAACCAACATATTATGAGCTATAATGGGATATATACAACATAGAGAATTTCCAAGGAACATATAATGGTAATAAAGTATCATTAAATCATGAGAAACTACCCATTCCATTCACATAAAAATCAATTCTTTTGAAATTTATTAAAGACGGTTTTTAAAAAAATTAAAAGGAATCTCTTATAAAATATAATTGGAGTGGGAATGAATAGAATTGAATGGACATGTGTATAAAAAAACACATAGTAAAACATGATATATACAAAAATTCATCACACAAATAACCAAAATACCATAAAATCAATAAAGATGAAGTTTAACCCAAATAATGGAAATTCTGTTATGAAATCCCTTTTCTCAGGTTTTTATTACATCAAAATAGTTTAAACCGCTTGTATAATTGTTAAAAGAGTGTTATTAATAACCTAAAAAAACATATAAATACTTATAATATCTTATATGATCATTTCATTACATAATTTCTCCGTTTAATTGTTAGTATTTTGTTATTTTCATTGTTTTTGGTTCGTTTCATTACATGATTTTCGTGATTGGGTAATGATAGATATTCTTGTCGATTAGAAGTGAAAGTCCAGAATTGGAATAGAAATATATTTACATTTTTCCAATAGAAACAATTATAAAAATTTTCCTTTTTATGTTTTATATGAGTATGATATATAAGGTACAAAATTAATGATGATTTTTTATATCATTTTGGTGGTTCTTTGATAAAAATGACCTCATTTTGTTTTATAAATTAAAAAAATAAGTACAAATGAATTAATAACCATGGATGAGAAATAATTAAAATATTATAACTTTTTTCAACCATAAAAAAATTTCATGACTAGACTTGAAAGGATTAATGTAAATTCAAATCACATCGTCTACAATATCGGTAATTCGATGCGCCACGGACAATGTATTTATTTCTTAAATAAGTAGATGAGGAAAAGAAGAATGATGATTAATTTTCCAGGAATATGATAGCAATCAGAATATACATGATTTCTAGAACATTCATTTCACTTGGGTTAGAGGAGTTGTGGAAAGAATATGAAAATAAAGGAACTCAAAATCAAAGAATAGTTGATAAATCCCTTACAAAATTTTGGCAGCCCAACGGGTATGCAACATGGCTATAGAAAACATTAAAAAGAGTGAGGGAAAAGGACAAAAATCCAGAAATAAATCATAAAATATAATAGAGGATGAATTATATGAAAATAAGAAAAAGGTATAGATTCTTGAAATTTATACCACATAAAATAGAACTTCACTGGAAAAATGAAAGAAGTTGATAATTTTATTACCATGTAGAGTAACTACTAGATCATGAAGGTTGGGACCTTGGGGCTTATGGAATCCTTTAAAGGACTAATATGAAGATAAGGAGCCCATTGATTCATTTATGTGGAATTTGGAATGAATTTAAAGAAGGAATGGGTTGTTATTTATAGAAAAATTGAGGTAATATTTTAATAATTTCCTATGGACACCTCCTTAGTGGTATTTGAAAAACCATAGGCTTTCCCATTTTATTTTCCAAAGTTATTAGCCACCTGGGAAACCTCGCACAATATTTTATTGTATAGATGTGTACCGGATTTATTACATCAATATTACATCATTAAATATTTCATTAACACACCGAAACTCAAAACTATTTTTTTACTATTCAATGATAAATCAACTATTTCAGAAAAATCATAAAAATTTACCGTAACCATTTTTTGATGTGTATAACTCAAAAATGATTAACATTTCTTTGATAATAATTCTAAATATTATTAATTTAATATTGAAATAAAATCATACTTAATTCAAAAATTAACAATTTAAAAACTATAACTGCTTTTATATCACATTGAAAAATTAACCAAGATTTCATTATATTAAAGAATTAAGAAAATAAAATATTAATATAATTTACTATTAATTTGGGTTATATTACTATTAATATAACTATTCATAAGGGTATGTCACTATTCCCCAAAAAACAAGTTGGTACTAACAGACTCTACGTCACCTATTAAACATAATTGAATATGACTGTTTTTCGAAATTTAAAACATAGAAGCAAAAAAAATATGTTTGAAGTCTAGTTATGAATATCTAATTAAACTAAAATTTCTTTAATTTTAATTTTTTTAAACTTTGTTGTATTACATTATCCCCATTATCTTGAAATTGCGTCCTCATAATTTTATTTTCAAATTATACAAGTCAGGGTTAATTTGCCTCATAGCATTTTCAGATTCACATGTTTCTTCTTCAACCATGTGGTTTCTCCACAAAACCATTTCCTATTGGATTACCTCAGTCCAAAATACTGGTTCCCTTTGATCAAGAATCATTACTAGTTTCGGTTTATAAGAAAGGATCTTTTCTAGATGATCTGCTTATAGACTCAAGACATGTGATGAATCTGGAACATACATTCTCAACATCAAAACACGAAAAACATTATGTACCTGAGATAAACTCAGAGGAAAAGATACTTGATATGAAACTAGTCCAACTTTCTACAATATTTCAAAAGGACCAATGAATCGTGGACAAAACTTTTCTTTCTTATCAAAATGCATCACAATTTTCCAAGGAGATATTTTAAAGAAAACATAGTCACGTACCTTGAATGAGAAGTATTTCCTTCTGTTATCTACTTAACTATTCTTCTTGGTCTTAGCTTTCCTCATGTGTTTCTAGATCATCTTCATGTTCACAGCCACTTCATTCTGACTGACCATTTGATTAAGGATGAAAAGCTATACAAAAATTTAATAGTGTGCCCAACGACTTCTGTGGCCCCATGAAAAAGATAGATGTGATCTTGGGATCCCGATCAGATAAAATAGAAACAATAACTCCATGTAACTTGAAAATATCTTTGAGGTATGGTCAAGAAAGCAGATCCAATTACATCGAAGATCGAATAGAAATTAAATGTGCAAATTTTTTAATTGATCAATAATAACACAAATCACATTGTTACCTTGACTAGTATTATGTAGTACCACCATGATTTCCATGGATATATTCACTCATTTCCACTCTAGCACTGGAAAAAGATTTAAAATACCCTTAGGTAACGATTTCCCTTCTTTAACATGTTTAATTGTCAAACATTTCGCAGTAAATTCTGCAATATCCCTTTTCATTCCATCCCAACGGTAATATTCTCAAAGGTCTCTATAAATATTATAACATCTATGATTAAGTAAAAATGAAGAACTATGAGCTTCACACAAAAAATCATTCCTTAACAGGGAATAAAAAGTGACAAACAAACTTTTCCCAAATCATAAAACAGAATCTTTATCGAGGTTAAATTCTAGAAAATTTTCCATTTTAACCAATTCTAAATTTTTCTATAGCTCAAATTCTTCCTTCAATGACTGCATAATCTTATCAGATAATGTTGAGTAGACTGAAACCTGAAACAATACAAGTGTATTCCATACAACAAAAACATCTAAGACAAAATTCATCAAATAATTAATCAATGAATCATGTTCCAAAAATTACATATTTAATGATGGATGGAGTTTTCTAGTCAAGGCATCCACCACTTTGTTTCCTTTTCCATGATTATAATTGATCATGCAATCATTACCCTTTATCCATTAAATATGTATTCTCTTCCTCATGTTTAATTCCTTATAAGTGAATATATACATGAGACATTTATAGTC
>CAUJRU010003646.1:0-37357 GCA_963277665.1 Viscum album
TGATCCAGACACCTTGAACCAAACAATGTAAACCAATCATTGTGAATTAGAAACCATGAAACAGACACTGTAAACTAGACATTGTGACTAGACACCATGACCTCCCAAACCCCATATCCATCTAGAAACCATGACTATCCAGACACTATGAAAAATCCAAACACAGTTTCTAGGAGACTTCAGTTCATATAGATAGCATTTATAGACAAACTGTGACACCATTTTGTAAATCCGAATATTGATATTTGGCTATCTACGAAACCGTGAGTCTGCCACCGGTTATATTTTTATGGAAGAGAAACTAGACACTATGAACGAGACATGGTGAACCAGATACCGTGGACCTAACACTGTGGCCAGACACCGTGAACCATACACCCAGAACCGGACACCGTGAACCAGACACCGTGAACTACAAACTGTTAACCAAACTCTGTGAACCGGACACCGTGATCTAGACATTGTGAGTAGTCATCATGACCACCCAGACATTATGTCCATCTAGAAACCATGACCATCCAGACACGATAAAAAATACATAAACTGTCTCTAGGGGACTCTGGTTTATAGAGACACCGTTTACAGACAAACTGTAACAACGTTTCATAATCTGTTTTGTCATTTTTCAATTTAATCTCAAATGGTAATATTTTAAGATCTTAAATGAAGTAACCTAATTAATGTTTCATTGTAGACATTCCACCTGTTAGTACATGGTAAGAGGTGCAGAATACTTGCTACTTGTTAGCTCCACCACATACTCTCCAAAAATAAAAGAGACGTACAAGCAAGGGAAAAATGATAGATGGAATGCAAGCGAGTGTGAGAACGACAACGAATAAAACACTTATAGAATTTTTTAAGAGAGAATTGGAACATGAAACTAGACTCTGTTGAAGAAAAAATTAATCATACGGGTATCCCGTAGTGGAAGACACCATAACAATGAAGAACACACATCAATATTACAGAATAGGGATACTCTATTATCCACAAGATGACTTGACTTCTACATATGCTTCATCCCATAATTCTAGAGCTACAAAATATTACACACGAAGAACTATGTAAGAGTTCATGTGATCTAGACATTATTGTGTACAGTTGTTAACCTAGATCCAGGTTGTGATTCATGTTTATTTATTTAAACTTCTTGGTGGTAGGTGATCAACAACTGGAGAGGATTATTTATCAGCTTGATGATGAACCACTTGTTTTATATCCACCGTTTTGTTAACTTTAGTTCTCTATGTTTTATTGTTTAATTTAAAATACACTAAATTTAAGATGATATTTAATATTGGAACAAATTTATCAATGTATTTATTTATTAAAATTTCTCCAAAAGTAATGTTAATTACAAATATTAATGTTATTGAGAATTAATCAATATATTATGATGTTATGTAAACAATAAAATATAATAACTATATAACATTGATTAACTTGGATATATTTATCATTATGGGGGAAACCATTTCGGAATACTTTTTAATAAAATGTTTGAATTGATACATAATTCATGCCCCCACCCCCCGTGTATTCTACTACCACCAACACATTATATTCTGATCGAATAATTCCCTGAGATCTAAAAAACCCCATTTTGATAGAAGGATACAAATTTCATTGGTTGAATCCTACCTTGATCATGGTCCTTTTATTTTCATGGATTCCATGTTTGACACTACATGATCAATTAATTATCATTAATGTATTCCTGGGATACACTCCTTGGATCCATCATTGAAATGTATGTTCCATGGTTGAATCTCATCAGACCCTATGTCTACATAGCCCCATACTACCATGGACGATCACATTGGACTCAGTATGAATCGCGTTACAGAATGCCTTGGATGATGCACTTTGGATTACACTCTTATATCATGCTAGGATTCAGTTATTACTGAGTTGGAGATCATTGAGATCTACATCACATTGGTTGTAACCATAGGACTTCACTATTAAATTTCATTGATCATAGTTGCCTTATAACAACATGGAACATTCACTATTTACGCTATCACAAGGTGATATCATTTTCAGGTATGACATAAGAGACATATCAATATAAAATTGGTAATTACATAATTTATTGTACTGTTTACATGGCCATAGAATAGCTGAGGGTTGAATAGGTATATGGGTATTTGTTTACATTTTATTCCTTTACATTACATATGTATTCCTGAACAATATTAAATTTCCATTACACAAGACAAGTGATATAGACATCATTTGTGGTGGCCCATTTTTATTTATCTCACACCCTCTCTAGGGGCCATTTTGTACATAGAGTAGATTAAATGATTGCATGTTATGATAATGGGAAGCATAAAACTTCGAAAACATGATTTCATGATATTTAGGATGGAACATGATAGAATATGACCAAGCCAGAGCTCGGGATTATGGGGATAGTATTTTATTTCAGTTACCCTTATATGTGTCATGTTATTTTCATTATCCTTTATCCATTTTTTCCTGTTTTCTAGTAAAAGAACATATCATTATTTTTTGAATAGTATTATGGTTGTTTAATTATTGTTAATGTTGTCCTTATTTTCTATTGTTCCTTCTGTGTACTTATATTACATCTTCTATTTACCTATGGCTACATTCACAAATTTTTGATACAGTTTTTTAATGAGTTCATAGTCTACCTAGGGACACACCATATGCCCTCGATGCAGATCATTAACCTCTAGAATTCATGATGATGCTTTGAGGCCATGTGGTCCATCGATATTGGGTTACCAATCTTGTGGCATCTGGGTCCAGGATGTCACAATGTGGTTTTGAATGAGGTTTTGTTTTCATTCATTACTATTTAGATAATGTATATTAGAGATTCATAATTATTGTGAATTGTTAATAATCCATTACTGGGGATCGAAAACTCATGATTAGGGTAAATTCCATGCATCTTAAAATATAATTTATGTTATGATTTTTCCAATTATTGTTGACATTATTTCAACATTGGGTGACTCCGATGTTGTGTGTTCTGGTTTATTATTACTCTATATGAGTATTTATTTTTATCCATGGATCTATGATATGAGTTAAATGATCATTATTTCAGTAATCATTATAGGAAACTTAATTTCACATGGCACACATATTACCATCTCACATAGTTTAATTTTACTAAACTATACTAATTGATATGAATTTTATTAATGGGTGATGATATGATAGTCATCTTTTGTTGGTATTAAACTTGGATGTGATTGAGTGATTTTCTATCTCAATTGATGAGGTGTATGGGACCACATGAATTAAGATGATTAATGTAGTGACTCAAGCCATTATTTATAATATGAAATGTTTTCATAAACTTATCAAAACATGACATGTATAGTATTGGTAATGGAGTGAACCGAAAAGTTAAATGTAAAATGAAATGAAAATTATACATGTTCCCTTATCAATACATGGATGTCAAATCGGGTAGTTTGGGTAGTATACCTTGGGAAGTGAGTTTTCTTGAAATTAGATTCTTCTAGTGATGTTATCTTTATTATTAATCATGTTATGAGGCATGTTATTCAAATTATTAGACTAAATCTACCACCACATCCTCCCATCGTATAGTAAGAGTGTGGAAATGACCATGCTGCAGAAATGGTAGGCCCAAAGTTGTATGTTTTTTCTCAAGGAGTGCCACACGAGGAACCGCATTATTTGCCTTATTTGATCAAATATTCCCTTATTTATGATATTATTGAATGTATGATGAGGTCCACGGATTATGATCCATGACATGGACCTATGATGGAAAATGCTACTCATTTGTTTCAACATCCACATAATCCTACCTTTTCAAGGGATAGTGGTCTTCATGCTACTAATTCCTTTTTTACAATCCACCATGTATATCATTGAGCATCTAGATACATCTCCTGAGTGAGGGGTAATGATTTCTAAATACATTCTTTGTGATTTGGTGAAGAACTATTGGTATGTAGTTACAAATGCAGACAGTCTTCGAGGATTGATATTCGATGATTTCATTAATTCTATCTATGATCAGTTCATTCCTCAAAAGTAGAGATCTAAGATATCCACTGATTTCATGCATCTCGAGTGGGGTTTTTTTCAATTATTAATTTGTAAATGTGTTTCACAAATTTATATCATTTCACACCACTTCTATCTTGTGATGAGCTTTCACAAGCTAGAAATTTTGAGGATTGGATTCAGTATAACATTCATACTCATGCGAATATTTTTAAATTATCTACATTTTCAACAATAATTGATCTTCTTCTTATCACTGAGAACAACCTTAAGTCCTATAATAGAAACCATTTAATGGATCAGGGCCTTGGTAGGATACTAGTTCTTCTGGTGGTATGAAATTTTTCCTCGAGGATTATCATTCGGGTAGTGACAACCAGAGTATCTGGTTAGATCAATCTAATATGTGACATAATTGTGAATGATGGCTACATAATAAGAATGTTTTTTATAGATAACCAATGAAGTGTAGATATTACAGTCGTATGGGGCCTCTTCATCTTTTCTGTCACACCTTCCTATTACCATTGACTGGGAATGGATCTGCACAAGATCCACTTCCAAGTGAAGATAATTTTTCACCATGTCAAGTTGGCAGTTGGAATAACATCAAGATGTCTATCTAAAGATGAGGTTATGGAAATTGTAGCTAGAACCCTGATCATAAACTATTCTAGTGGAGTATTTTTGATCATGGTAGTCCATCTGTTGCATAGGGTTTCAAATCTGGTCAGTTTCATGCACTACAGCTAATACATGAGGATCAAGCTACAAGACCATCTACAGTATGATGTACTATTCTAGTAGCCTCTATTATTTTATTTTATTTATTTGATATTGGATCTTCAAACTATTTTATCTATATATTTATCATGGACTGTATGAAACTCAAGATACAATATCACTATGGTGTAATGAAACAGGATACAACATTAGGGGTACAAACTGTGGGCATATGCCAATGCATGGACATTGATTGTGAGGTAGAAAACTACCATTTCTTATGGAACATTTTTTTTCTTGTGAAGATATGCATTAATTTTATATGTGGGATGTACAGGTTGGTTCAATATCACTCAAATTTTTTCTGCTATAGTCACAGGGTATCTATTATGTCATCGGTTGGAATCATGTATCAACATTAAGTTGATTTGGAAGTCCATGCTAGTAGAGCTAGACCATAGAATCATGGTCTAGGTGGAGTGATCACCCATATTGAAAATATCTTCCTGGAAGATCAAGATTTAAGAAATGTACAATTACCCCAAGTAGTGGATCATTTTAGTTATGTCTTTCCTGATGTTTTTTCTAGAATACCTCTTGACAGAAAGGTAGTGTTTCCAATTGAGCTTATTCCTGAAGTATATCTAGGGTCCATTAGACTATACCAAATGGTACCTATAGAGATTTAGGAACTAAATATGTAGTTTTAGGATTTTGAGGAAAAATATTTTATACATCATATTATAGCCTCATGGGGGTCGACCGTGATTTTTACAAGAATATTGATGGAACCATAAATCTATGCTTTGATTAAAAAACATTGAACCCGATTATGTTCAATACATGGTATCTATTGCCTCAAATATATGATCTCCTCTACTATCTCTGAGGTGGAATGGACTTCTTCACGATGGGCTTCATATTAGGTTGACATCTGGTTTGAGTTAGACCATCAGACATACCACATCTAGCATTCTAAAGCATGTATGGTCTGTATGTGTACCTAGTTATAGTAGTTGGTATTATAAATGTGATAACAGTTTTCATGGCTCTAGTGAATAAGGTTTTCCATCCCTATTTGGATTCATTTTTCATGGATTTGGTGGACGATCTCCGGTTGTATTATCACGCTCATAGTGACCATTCTAATAATCATGAGACCGTTCTTAGTACACTGAGAGAGTAAAATATTAATATAGATGCTTGCTAAGTGACTCTTCTTTATCATAAATTTTCACTTCTTGGGTCACATTATCATGGAATCCAGAGTCTATATTGTCCAAGAAAAATATAGAGATTTAGTTTCACATGGTCATCCAACGATTTTGTTTTGATATATGGATCATCATGGGTATAGGATTCCATAATGAGGTATTGAATGAGGTTTTATTTGAATTCATTACTATTTAGATAATATATATTGGAGATTAATAATTATTGTGATTGTTAATAAGCCATTCATGGGCATCACAAATCCATGTTCAGGGTAAATTCCAAGCATTCCAAAATATAATTGACTTTATGTTGTTTCCAATTATAGTTGACATTATTTCACCATTGGGTGAATCCTAGGTTGTGTGGTGTGATTGATTATTACTCTGTGTGAGTATTTTAATATATCCTTGGATCGATGATATGAATTAAATGATCATTATTACATGAATCATCATAGGAAACTAAATTTCACAGGGGAGTCATATTACCATGACACGTTGTTTAATTTTACTAAACTATTCTAATTGATATGAATTTTCTTATTGAGTGATGATATGATAGTCATCATATGTTTGTTTTAACCATGGATGTGATTGAGTGATTTTCTATCTCAATTAATGAGGTGTATGGTCCCTCATGTATCGATATGAGTAATGTACTGACTCGAGCCATTATGCTATAATTAAATTGTTTTCTTCTCATTGATAATGTGAATGGGTATTTAGTCAATGGGAATTACTATACAATATATGATGTAATATGATTTATAATATGAAATGTTTTCACATCATTATCCAAACATGACATGTTTATGATAGGTAATGGAGTGAACCATAAAGATAAATGTAAAATTAAATGATACTTATACATGTTCCCTTATCAATACATGGATGTCTAATAGGGTAGTTTGGGTAGTATACTTTGGTAGTGATTTTTCATGAAATTATCTTCCTCTAGTGATTCTATCTTTATTATTAATTATTTTATGAGGCATGCGATTCGATTTATTAGACTAAATCTACCACCATATCCTCACATCGTACGCTAAGAGGGTGGAAATGACCATGGTGTAGAAACGGTGGGACCAAAGATGGATGTTTTTGCTCAAGGAGTTACACATGAGGAACCACATTCTTTGCCTTATTTGATCAATGATTCCCTTTTTTGTGATTGTTTCCAATGTATGAGGAGGTCTAAGGATTATGCTCCATGAATTGCACTTATGATGGCTAATGTGACTCATGTGTTTCAACATCCACTTCATCCTACCTTTTCAATGGATAGTGGTCTTCATTCTACTAATTACTTTGTTAGAATACACCCTATATATCATTGAGCATCTAGAGACACCTTCGGAGTGAGGGGTAATGATTTCTACATACATGCTTCATGATTTGGAAATGAATTATTGGAATGTAATTACAAATGCATATTGTCATTGGGGATTGATATTGTATGATTTCTAGACTTCTATCTATGATTAGTTCATTCCTCAGAAGTAGATATCTAACAGATCCAATGATTTCATGCATCTCGAGTGGGGTTTTATTTCAATTATGGAATTTTCAATGTGTTTCACAATGTTATATAATTTCACACCCCTTGTATCTGGTTATGAGCTTTCACAAGATAGAAGTTTTGAGGATTGGATTAAGTATTACATTGATACTAATGGGAATATTATTGATTACCTAGATTTTCATCAATAATTTATCTGGTTCTTATCACTGAGAATAACCTAAAGACTTATAATTGTACCCATTTAACAGATTAGTGTCGTTGTAGGATAATAGTTTTTCTGGTGGTTGGAAATGTTTCCTCGAGGATTCTCATCCTGGCAGTGACAACAAGAGTATCTGGTTTGATAACTCTAAGATGTGACATAAGTGTGAATTATGGTGGCACAATAAGAGTGTTTTTTATAGATACCCAATGATGTTTTGATATTACTGTCGTATGGGGCCTCTTCAGCATTTTTGTCACACCTTCCCATTACCATTGATAAGGGAATGGATATGCACAATCTCCACTTCCAAGAGAAGATTATTTTTCACCATGCCATCTAGGGAGTTTGAAAAACATTATGCTGTCTAGCCAAAGTTGAGTTTATGGAAATTGTAGCTAGACCCATGATCACAAACTGTTCTAGTAGAGCAGATTTTATCATGGTAGTCCATCTATTGCATAGGTTTTTTAATCTGGTCAGATCCATGCACTACAAATAATACCCGAGGATCAAGATACGAGACTATATATTTTATGATGTACTATTCTAATAGCCTCTATTATTATATCTTGTTTATTTGATATATGTGATTCAAACTATTTTATCTATATATTTATCAGAGAGTGTATCGAACTCAAGATACTATTTCACTATGGTGTAATGACACTGGATACAACCTTAGGGGTACAGATAGTGGGCATATGCCAATGTATGTACATTCCATGTGAGGTAGGAAATTACCAATTCTTATGGATCCTATTTGTTCTTGGGATGATAGGTGTTAATTTCATATTTGGGACTTACATGTTGGATCAATATCACTCAATTGAATACTGCTATAGTAACAAAGAATCTATTATGTTACCGATTGGAATCACATATAAACATTTTGTTGATTGGGATGTCCAGGCTTGTAGATCTAGACCATATAATCCTAGGCTAGGTGGAGTGGCCACCCAGATTGAAAATATCTACATATAGGATCATGATTTAAGAAATGTACATTTATCACAAGTAGTGGATCATTTTAGGTCTGTCTTTTCTGATGTTTTTTCTAGCATACCTCTTGAGAGAAAGGTAGTGTTTACAGTTGATCTTATTCCAGAAGTATATCTTGTGCCTACTCTTCCATACCAAATGGTTCCTATATAGATTTAGGAACTCAATACGTAGTTTTAGGATTTTGAGGAAAATGATTTATGTATCCTAGTATAGCCTCATAGGGGTTGACCGTGATTTTTCCAAGAATGTGGATGGAACCATAAGTTGATACATTGATTAAAAAACATTGAACTAGATTATGTTCAATACCTACTATCCATTGACTCAAATATATGATCTCTTCGACTAGCTCTGAGGATTAATGGACTTCACTACTATAGGCTTGATATCAGGTTAACATCTGGTACGAGTTTGACCATCAGACTTACAACATCTAGCTTTCTAAAGCATGTATGGTGTGTATGTGTACCTAGTTATGGTAGTTGGTATTATGAATATGCTCACCATTTTCATGTCTCTAGTGAATAAGGTTTTGCATCCCTATTTGGATTTGTTTTTCATGGACTTTGGTGATGAACTCTTGTTGTATTCTCACACTCATAGTGACCATTCTAAAAATCATGATATCGTTCTGAGTGTACTGAGAGAGTAAAATATAAATATGATTCTTTCTAAGTTACTCTCATTGATCGGTAATGTTCACTTCTTGGGTCACATTATCATAGAATCAAGATTCTATATTGTCCAAGAAATATTTAGTGTGTTAGTTTCACCGGGTCATCCCAAGATTTTGATTTCATATATGAAGCATCATGGGGCTGGATGGATATTGAAGGGGTTTTATACGAGACTCCTTGAACCTGTCATCAAATTTTGTGGGTCTTAAATATAAGGGTGTCACGTTCTTATTTTCTGAAGCATTTGAAAAATGCTTTCAGGTGTTGAATGGGAGGCTTGTCTCAACACCGATTCAGATTATTCTAGATCCAAAAAAGGTTATAATTCATTTTTTATGCCTGAGGAATTGACATAGGAGTAGTGCATATGAAAGAGAATAGATTCAATTCAAATCAATCATATATGATCATGTATCAAGAGATAAATTACATGAAACACAAACAAGAGCTAGCAGAAATTTTCAAAGCCTTATGTTGTGGGAGATATTATCATTTGGGAGAGTACGTTTCAGTCTACATGAACCATAAGAGCCACAAATATATCATTTTCATAGTGTTAATTGAACCTCAAACAATAGTGGTTTTAAAAATATTTATAATACATTCACTTGGTGCATTCTTATATGCTTGGGAAGGGCAATGTGGTTGCAAATGCAATGATTTGTATAACTTAAACACTGGTTGTATCTAAATCCAGTGAGGAATTGAAGTTAATGACCCTATTTTATATTCTACATATATGTTTTCACAACCATCACAAGAAATCATACCTCTCATCCTTTATATTTATCTCTTCCATCCTTAAGATGGTGAAAGGTAGGAAATTTCCAGATCCTGATGGATTGGTTCACCTTGACAGTATATCAGGATATAACACACCTCTAAATTTGTCTACTGAAAAAGGCAATGTCCTGCATCTATGTGGACATATCTGGGTTCCTACATATATGATAGAAGAGTTTATAAAAGATTCTCTTTCCTGCAATTGGGTAGTTCATCTAGTAATCATGAAGATGTTTCAAGAAATAAAATAGTAGTATTGGTGTCCTAGGTTGTAATGTCCAATTGTAGGCTTTATCACTAGTTGTTCCACCATTCAACATGTGAATGCAGAGCACCATATAAATGCGGGCTTCCTTCAACCAATTTGAGACCTGGAATGAAAATGGAAAGATTATTCTATGTGTTTTATAGTCGTCATACCTTGGTCACTGAGGGGTAGGGATTCTATCTAGATAGTCATTGACCGACTACTCAAATCATCCCACTTCATTCCAATTTGAGTGACTTTTTCAGTTGATGAGATGGGAAGACTGAAGTTTTTATATGATCATAATAACACATAGGATTCCATGTACTAGCATGTCATATAGTGATCTTTGTTGAACATCATGGTTCTGGTAGGGATTGATGAGTCTATCAGAACTCATGTGCTTCTTAAGAAGAATTTTTATCCCTCAAACCAATAGAAAATATGAATGGAAAAAAAATATTCTATAGGATATATTTTGAGCATGTCTCCTTGATTGTGGTGGGTTTTTGGTGAAACATATACCTATTTTGGAGTTCACCTATAATAACAAAATCCTGGAACAATTTAAAAGGATCCTTTTGAGGCCGTATATGGTTGGTCATGACGTTCACCCAGGTGTGTGCTATAGGCAGGTGAGGCAGTCCTACTAGGTCGTCTTATTGTTCATGAGACATAAGAGGAAGTTCTGTTCAACAAAATTAATATGTCTACTACTCACTCCAGACAAGAATCATAGGTTGATCACTATCAGAAAACTCTTGAGTTAGATGTTGGGATCTTGTTTTGATTTAGTGATCTCCTAGGATAGGTTATAGATAGTTATGAATGTAGAGAATATTGTTTCCTAATTTTGTTGGGCCTTTATATATTTTAGATGGAGTCCTGATGATAGCATATCAGTTTCTACTACCATAGAGGAAACATTCAATGAATATCATATTTCATATTTCACACCTTCTCTAGTATTATTATGATCCATCTCATTCCATTTGTCTCAAGAAAGTAGAGTTAAATGATCATTCTACAATCAAGGAGTGTCTTGTAAGCATTTTTGACCAGAGAACGAAGGCTCTCTGAATCCCATGTGTCCCTCTATTATAGGTGTTATGGTAGCACAACCAAGTACATGATGAGACCTGGAATAGAGATATAGGCTTATGTTCCCAATGGACATAGTTGTTCTAAGAGAATGTTTCTCCAGCCAAGGAAGGTGAACATGGGGACAACTTCATTTATGTCGGGATGATTTTAATAAAAAAGTTTTTCACTCATAGATGTATTTCTTAATATTTAGTAAAATTCTTTAATTTCGATCTAATATTGATGCCTATGGGGTTTCAAAAATATTCAGGGTAGTTTTGGGCATGTTTGGAGCCTGAAAACCTCATTTTTGGAAATAATAGTGTTGGTGAATAGTTTATAGTAAACTGTGTAGGAATTCCACCCAGTTTGGAGAACCGAGTTTTTTTTTTCCAAAAGGAGACACATTGCATGGTTGATGCACATACATGCGACTAAACAATGTAGGTTCCCTTTTGTCATAGGTTCCTAGTAATAGTATGTTCATGGCTACGAAAAAATTGTGCCCAAATGATGCACCTGGTATATTCAGGGTAAATTAAATAAATTTCCCTTAGTGATCTATTTAGATCCCTACTTCTTCCCTAATCATAGAACTAGTATTATTATCCTATTACTCTCTCTATTTGGAATAATTTTTATGATCATAAAATGGAAATCAAATTATCTCCTTCATCTGAGATCTGATTGAGTTTCAATTTGTTTCATTGGATGCACAATAGTATTTGGTTGAGTCCTCTTGAGCCGTTCTCCTTCACTTTTTATATCGTCGAAGATATTGGTGCATGACAATTTTTCAAATTCTCAAATATATACTCTTAGTAGAGTCAAATCAGGGTCCAATACTAGATGTGGAGAGTCATAAAATCCTAATTTTGGTGGTCACTAATTCATCCATCATGTTCATTGATATTGGGATTGTCATGTGGAACCCACCATTTTCATTAGATGACATTATATGAATTTAAATGTCATGATTATAATCATTAGAACCATATCATTATGATCTACCAATATATTTTATTAAATATTTGTAACTATTCCCACAACCCTATTCATCCCTTGAAGGATGTTATTCCATAATAGTTGTCACATGATCTGGAGGTGTTTGAGCCACCATTTTGGTCTGACATGGCTTTTCCTTCCTAAGGGTTGGAGATTATATTTTAAATCACATATTTGAAATGAAAAATGCATAATAGAAAGTAAAATGTGTGCTGACTACTTTACCCGCATATGGTAAGTTAATTACAATGACAATTAAATGTTAATGAATAATAGGTTTCAAATCTGTATAACCAAATACCACATTAATGGAAGATATAAAAATTGTCCTTGAATATAGAATATACATCAAATGGATTAAATGTTTTCATGATACTTTTCCATGTAAAACTAATAAAAGTCACGGATTGAATAAAATGCCATGATTAAAATGATTTCCTACTAATTGACATTATCACATTAATGAATGGAATCACTTGAACCCAATAACATCATTAAAAAGGCTTCATGATATATTTTCTCATCAGACAAAGGAAAGTAATTTCTTGAACAACATAACATGATTAAGATGGTTCCATGCTATATAACCTTGTCACAATAATGAAAGGAATGGATTGAACAAAATGAATTGACTAAAAATGTTGCATGCTACTTGACCTTATCACACTAATGAAATGAAAGGATTGAACTAAAAGAGAATTATTTAAATTTATAGTCAAATAAAAAATTCATGACTCATGATTACATTGGATTATGATGGCATAATTCCACGAGCACATCGGAAAACCATTCTGATTTAAGGATACATCTTTCCTAGGATTAAACCCACTTATAAAATGATCCTTCCATATTTTTGGATGCCCAATATTACATTGTAGGATCCATTAATTATTATTATAGGATATGTTGGATACACTCATTAGATTTAGCATTGACATGTCGGTTCCATGGTTAATTCCCATCATGGCCTATTTCTTATTAGCCTCATTTTACCATGTTCAATCACATTGGACTTAGTAGGAACCTCATTGTTGAATGATATAGATGATGCTACTCAGATTACACTCTTACCCCATGCAAGACTGCAATTACTATTGACTTAGTGACCTTTGAGGTCTATATAGCCTTGGTTTATACCATGGGACTTCACTATTAAATTTCATTAATAATGCTATCCTAGTTACATTATAGAAACTTTACAATTTATAATATAATGATGTGATGTTGGTGTTGGATATGCCTAATGACACCTATCATTATAAATTTGGTAATAACTTGACTAAATGAAATCATTACATGGTCAGACACTAGCTGAGGGATGAAAGATGAACTTGTTTATTTTGTTACATTGTACTATGTTACCTTATATATGAATTTTTACACACATTTACATTTCCATTACACTAGATAGATATTATAAAAATCATTATTATTGACAAACTAAGATTTATCCCATACCATCTTTGGGTTTCATTTGATACCCGTAGTAAATTACAAGATCACAGGTGTTGAAAAAGAGAAACATATAACTAAAACCATTTATATCATTGTATTTTCGATGGAGCATGATATGCGATGACCAAGACAGAGCTCAGGATGAGAGGGATAGTCCAAAATTTAATTTATGAATCTATGGAACATGTTATGACATCTATCTTGTATCCATTTTTTCCATTATTCTAAAAACATTATATATCATTAGTTGATGAATTACTATTTTTTTCTTCAGTTATTATAATTTTCCCCCTTTTTCCCATAGTTCCTTATATTTAAATATATTTCTTCCACTATTTACCTATTCTTAATTTCACCTGATGTGATGCCCTTTGGTCATGAGGGAATATTCTCCCCATCGAGACATCAAAGGCCCTAACTGGTAGTCGGAAGCCTCGGGCATTTAAGGAGATACACTTGAGGTGACTTAACCCACTCGGAATGGTGCACCCATCAATAATGGGAAGATTTGGGAAACTAATACAATATTGTAAGATTGGGAAACCTGAACCTTTATTGGAATATTGGGAATTATAAACCCTAATAAGGAATGGATTGTGACAAGGGATGCTTGTGTTTTTTACAAAGTAGGTGTAGTCCCCATGAAATGAACTTATATGTTTTGGCAATGAGACGTGAAATATTGGGAAAATTATTATATTCATACATGTATTCCACATGTCAATGCTATATACCTATTATTTGTTCACATGGTTCATGTAGTTTATTATATTATCATCCATTTCTTCTTAACTAAAAATCATTATACGATTTCTCGTGATTATGATCTTTGATATGAATGGTATGATCATAAAATGTAATGCTCATGTTCACATACACTTATGATCATGTTATGTATACATATTCTCTTCATTTAATATTATGAAACATTGACCTCACACTTTTGTTATGGTTCTTTTCCCTTAGTTTTTACAAAAGGTTATCAGTAGATGTACTAAATGATATGTTCCTACGGAGAAACATTAATTATCACTAACCATGACAGAGGATTTCTTTCCATGATTATAATAAAAATATATTATTATGATCATCATACATGTATTTTTATAAAATGTTGAATATTCATCTAAAATAATGTGATATCCATGTATGTTAAGCCAAGGTTTCTATAGATGGTATTCAAGGAATGATTTACTCAATATTTTGGATAATAGGTAGGGAAATAATCAGTCATAACCCTAGGTATATTTATAATAATATGTTTAGGGATGTCTTTATGGATATGTGTATGGTTCCATATGATGCTGTCTAAATTTATACATCCATTAAGTGATTTTTCATGATTATGTGGTTCTCTTATATGAAAAGTGTTTCTCTATCTTCGATTTCAATTTATATTTAATGTAGGGAACCATAATGAGAATGGAAAACATTGAATATGATAGAAATTTTTTATGACGACTAGTCAAATGAGATTATTTCAAGTATTATAGAAGTTGTGATCATGCCTAATCAGATTCCATCAAACATGACTAATAACGAGTACACTGACCAACATTCAGTCTCACCAAGGAAGAGAAGAAAGGAGTTTGTAGAGAGTTATTGTATTGGTGACCACGGATGAATGAATATTCAGTCTCCTTTGTGTTAAAAACATGAAAGAAGAAACCACGTGATTGTATTAAATGAACAAGAATAAGTTTTTACATTGGAAAATAAGGAATCAATGAATTTATCTACAATGGAAAATTTATGGATTTGGTTGACACAATGGATGGAAATATAAATATCAACAATAAATCATCAATGTTTTAATGAAATAATTATCTAATTAAGTTTTATTATTAAAGTAAATGTCCCAATAGGAAATCCCATGAAGATACACAACACTGAGGTATATGTAATGGTTATATTAAGGATGATGTTGAGACTAAAGGTGAAATATTAAATGAAATATGTATTAAAACATATGATGATAATGAAATGTAAAGGGATTTGGGATTATGTGGAATAATATAATAATATATGATTTTTGAATCAAGAATTAAGTTATAATCTTGGAGAAATATATTATAATTTTATAGTTTATGTTTTTATCTTTGGATTTACAAGAATATGATGAATTGTTTCAATGGAATAGAAAACTAATTATATTGAAAAGTTACAGTCCTAGGAAATCATTATTAAGGGATTTATAACCTTTAATATTTCCCAAATTTAGAGATTATTAGACTTGGATAATGATGTTTTGGATATGAATATCTAAATTTGATGCTACTGATTAACTCATAACATATTATGGATTTTTTGAAATTGTATTTTTGCAATAATGGATAGAGACTAAAATAATTTTGGAAATATGTTATATATCAAACAATAATTAGAATAAGGAAACATGTATTTCATCAATAATGGTTTTTTTAACATAGGATATTACCATGTTTTATAAGAATACATGTTGAAGGTATTAATATGTTTGGTTTTCTAGAATCAATATCTACATTTTAATATAAATATATTCTAGTCTAAATAGTATTTCATAAAATTAGAGTCATTATTTCAAATTTTTTATACATCCATCATTCAAGATGTATATAAGGATACTAATTTATAGAATGGATTATATTAAAATTATAATTGGGTATATGATATAAAGTTATTATGACTCCAAAAAAGGATTTATTCATATTTAATAACTCCTGATAAATCATGGTTATGATAAAGACAGATGAAATATCATGTGGTCATATTTATGGATCTCATGATATTTTTTTCAATAGGAATGAAATATTCACCATTATTTTTTGGAATAATAGATATAGAGGATGTTGATCAAGGAAAAATAAAGGATAAGGTTAAACTAAATTCCAATAAATATATATACTTTCATATATATTATATATCTATAGGATAAAATATTTTGAAAGAAAATGTTTTCTAATTATCATAAATTTTTATGACATCAATGAAAATTTTGAATGCTGTTTGGGATATGCATTTGTGATTCTTAACATTCATTTAACCAATTTATCTATCAGTATCCATTGGAACATGACAGATATATTTCTCTTTCGTCTCCATGTATTCAGTTTTTAGCTATGTTCTCCTATGTAGAAACCTAGTTATGAATTTAATTGGATACCCATTATGGTCACAATTTTCCTTTTCAAACAATATTTTATTAATATTTTTTTCAATTTGAGTTAATATGAAAGAGAATATGATGTATTAAACAATTAATAACACAAAAGAATCTATGGGTTGAAATTAATTTTAAGGGGGGTAGAATTTAAAAGTCTTGTATTTCTTAAATTGTATATTTCAATTAAATTTTTTATTTTTTATTTTTTTCACATGAAAATTATTATATGAATTATATATATAATCATGAAGTTTTTCATTCATTATACACAACACAATGTTAAACATAGGCTACTAACAACACTGAGTAAGCTGGTGTTACATGCATGACTGAGTTTTATAGCATTTTAATGGCACACATGTTTTGAATCAAAATCTTGTAATACATTTAAATTTAATTTGAAAGGAACATAATTTTGATATAAAAAATGTGAACATTTTCATACGGTGATTTTTTTATTTTTGACAGGTTAATTTTTTTGATAAACATTGATAAATAGTGTATTTTAGTTGAAAAATTCTTTGTAATTTAAATAATAATAATTAATAAATTATATTTTAACTACCTCTAAAACATATAATAGATAAATTATATATCTATTTAGCCAATTTGAGTAATTGAAATAAGAATTATATTAAATTTATATATAACATAAATATGAACCTTTCAGCATTTTCTATTTAAAACACGCTTTCTCACCACACATACGGGATTGCCATTAAAAAATATTTTTTCTATTATTGTGAGTTGAATTTTGATAAATAGTAAATCCTAAAAATCATTTATTTAATTATTATAAATATTGATCTTTTTGGAGTAGTGGTAACCTCAGAACCATAATTCTTCCAGAAGCCATAATGAAATAGAATTTCTAAACCCCATACAGAATAATACAATTACAAAATTCAAACCCACATCTTACAAACCAAATGAATATTATATTATCATTCCATAAAATCCTAATAAAAATGGACATACACAATTTTAATATGTATAATATTTATATTCTACTAATATTAATTTATTTTTTACAAAAAAAATTAGTAAAAATAACAATAATTAATTACTATGATAATCGTAAAATTAATGTTAACAAGGGTATAAACATTAAATATATGGTGAAAATGATATAAAAATCAGTGCAAAATTCAATGGATGCATATAGATCAACTATATCAGTCCTTTGTATGAATTTTATGTGATAGTGGAACGCGTATTCTGAAATGGGACACATATAATAAATTAAGGAAAATTAAAAAAGTAACAACACATGTATTTGATATTTATAATTATATAGAGTGCGGAATAAAATACATAGTTTTATATATAAAAAATATTTTTAAAATTTAATTAGTTTTTATATTATGATTATATAATTGTATTATTTCATCAGGAATTATTTAACTTAAAATATTCACAAATTATAGTGATGGAATTATTTAGTAAATAATTTGTTAAGATAAATTATTCTAAAAACATTAAAAATGTTTTAATTTTAATGAATTATTTTGCGGAATTATAATTATATATAAATATGTATTTTCAAATATATTTAAAAACAATATATTTTAATTCAAAAAATTATTTTATATTTTCAATGTAAAATTAAATAAATAATGTGAAAATTTATATAATTTCTATTTTATAGTAAATGATGTTATTTTTCATAATTTAGATTTTTAAAAAATAATATATGTTGAAAATTTAAAATTATGTTTTCATAAAAAAAAGATAATATATTTCATTTGATGAACAATTTATCTTTTATAAAAACATATTGACACATAGATTTTAAAAACAATGGTAGGATAGTCTAGGTTAAATCAGTGTTTTTTCACGATACATGATCATTGATTAAAATTAATTTCGAACACGCATAGTATTTATATTTATTAAATTTGATAAAACATATATAATTTATTTTATACAAATTTAATAATAATTCTGAACATAATTTAGTCTTAATTTTGAAATTAATCATGTTGCAATACATATTATATAATTAAAAAACAATGTAATATAATATAGGGGATCATAGTTGTTGAGGAACATTGATTTAAAATTGCACTAATTTTTTATGGTTGATGTTTTTCATGACCATAAATCCCATTTACTCAATTATTCATCCTTTTGAGGCACATGAGATAAGTGTGATCTCCCAATAGAATAGTTATATTCGTATTTACAAGAATTCCACTCCCCCTACATTATAAAAATGAATTCACTCTTCCCCTTCCTCACACCTCTAAATAAAATGTGGGTTATAAAAACAATACACATATAGTCTCCAAACATCCATACTCAAATTATAGAAGAATAAAATTTTTCATTATGTTGTATAAGGATTCACGTTGGTGAAAATTTTTTGGTGTCACCTGAAAAATTTGTAACACTCTTCATTGTGAATTTATCTTTATTTTTTTCTCCACCACATTATAACTTATCTTCACATGGTTATATAATATCATAAGCATCCGAAATATTCAGATATTTTTTTATATTAATGGATTGACCTACACTTATAGAAACATTTATTTAATGGGCAATGACCATTCCATTCTTCTTTATGGAAAACCACTACATCACTAGACAATTGTATTCATTTTTAGTTTACCAAATATCATGTCTAGGAATTATTAATGAAACTATGTTTTTATATGATATATTTTGTATTTATGAATAATTTATTTTTATTGAAATAATATATAAAACATTCTTTCAAGCTTTAAAATTTTATTAAATACAATAAATTCTTTTGTGGATGTGTGGACAACTGCCTCCTCAAAGCGATGTGATTTATTCACACATTACATGTAATGTAGGATCGATATAATGATATAAATGTTCAATTTACAAGTGGGGGGGGGGGGAATTGATTGTTTAAATTTTTTTTGTTTTTAAACGTATTGAAAACTATGATTAACAAGGCTAAATAAGGTAAATTCACAAAAACATCTTTTAGTTCTAAAAACTTGCTAGGTTCAGAAATTTTGTTCTAGAAATGAAATTTAATGAATGTTTACAAGGAAAATATTCTATGTTAAAGAGTATAGATTCATAATAATCATATTTTATAAGAGAACATGAATGTATAATAATTTTATATTTTCTACCATTATAAAAATGTTGTAGAAATAAACATGAAACAAAACAAGTAACAAGAATGAAATCATTTAACCCAAATAGTGGGGTATCGAACCACCATGAAAAAAGGTCCCGTAATTTATTCATTCATGAACTCCAATTATACACACACTTGTGTATTCACTTGATAAGAATATCATAATATCTCTTGTTATCTCCACAGGCCCTCAATCATTGAGGTAGTTGGAACCTCTATCATCCAATCCCTAGAAGCCCATAATTTTACTCAACGTCAATCATAGTCGCAAGAAACTATCTGAACAAGATGTTTATTATGCACAAATCATGATAGTTTCTCTATCTAGAAATCACTTCTGCATCATGAAATATCTAGAGTTATCAACCATCACTGAGCACATTCAAATGAACTACTATTTATTGGCACTTCTCCTATGGTCGAATCAATCCTACAATGGTCATATTTTCCTTGAATTTCATAGGGAATAATACATGTTTCACTCAAAAAATATTTATTTAGAAATAGATTGTATGACATCATTTCATAACTATAACACGGGTAAGATAAATATGTTTTTTCAACAAAAACTAATTTTTTGAGTCTAAGGAAAAATAAATATTGGATTATAACCAAATAAAAATTATTATACTAAAAATAATTAATATTTAGAACACATTTTCCAATGAATTAGGACCCTAAATAAAAATAGATTTTAGAGTCTAAATTAAAATGAATTTGGAGTTTTAATTAATAGGAATTTGGAGTCTGAATTATAAGGAATCTGGAGTCCGAATTCTGATAAATTCAGAGTGTGAATTATGAGGAATTTGGAGTCTGAATTCTAATGAATTCAAAGATAGAATCATGTAGAATTTTGAAGTCTGAATTATGAGGAATAATGTGATTTTCAAAAATGAATAAAGTGCAATGACCCATATATGAGGCACCTTTGAACTCGAAGCACCGATTTATACTTAAGGAGACTATCACCTCGGCCACAGTTGGATGAGGGTGAAAGTTAGTTTTCGTTTTTTACCTGTAAATAAAAATAAAATAAAGAACAAACTTCTATTTTATTTTTGAAACCACTATTTTATGTTTATGAAAGTGGGGACAAATCTAGCTAGAAAACGCCCATTTTGAATCTTGGTGGTGGGGACCACCTGAACACCTCTTAATGGGGGAAAACCTTTCAACTATCTATTTAGTTAGTTGAGCCAAATAAAATTAATTAATTGTTTCATCATTAATTGTTCCATTGTGGAATTAAATTGATAGATTTATTTCATTTATATTGGATCCTAATTACCATTGAAAGGATTGGTTGGAAAATGATGATTGGGAGAGATCCTCGGAATAATTTGGAGAAACATTTACCTCTCTATTGAAGAACTCCCTCTCCAATGTAGAATGTACTCCGAAATCAAAAAAATGACGAACCAACCCCTTGTCCGCATCGGAAGCACCTTGTGGAAGCAATGAATGTCGTCTCATCAATGACTTCGTCTTCGTCCCTGTGCCTCCTTATATATAACTTTAATGGTAGGGAATGTTGTTTTGATTACCCCTTACATGTTCTTGACGTTTTCAGGATTCAAGAACAAATTATCCGATAGATATCATTCTAACACGGAGAGAGAGGGCCAAATGAACACATCCCGACCTCTCTAAAACCTTTTTGAATTTTGTTTTGATGGGTTTGAAATGATGGAGATGTCCCAAGACCAGTGAAAAAATCATTAGAACAATGAATGGGCCACTGGGGTGTGCGTGGTGACCTGAGGAATGTCACCGATGGGACTCGAAAGTGGCAACCAGCACTCTGGCTAGCTGTGATGAAGGTAGCGACATGACAGTGCCACCGTAGAAGGGTCACAGCCCATGTCTATAGCAGATCAAGGGTTATGTCTAGAATGCCATCCAACCGCACTAAGGGGACGGTGTTGTGCGTTTGTTCTGCCCAACTTAAAGGATCCTTGACCTTATGTCGTGGCAGCAAGGGGAGGGCGACCGACTTGATCCGGGCCACCGTTGAAGGTGCGGAACACGACCGGGCATCGCAGAGGAGGCATGCTGTTTGGTCAGATGTGAGCTAGCGGGTCGTTCGATCATCTACGAGCCAGCGAGCTATCTATTCAGCTGCGACCCAGCAGGTAGCCGCACCGCGGGTCGCTGCACCCTGGTCCACCCAATGGGCCGCTCCAAGGGCCAAAATTTGCTGGCGGGCTAAGCGAGACGCATCGGGCTAGGTCGGAACCAGTAGGTCGGTTCAAACACTAGTTCAGACTCTGGTATACACATGCCCTGTTTGGCCTGGTCGGTGTGACTAGGTCAGACCGAACCTAGACAAACTTCGACCCCTTTTCGTTCTTTCGACCATATCATGATCTATGGACATCTATTTGACGAACTGTCTACAGGGCTAGAACCCTTGTATTGATATGGTCCTTTTGGTATTTATTAAATAAGAATTGGATACTTTTAGGGTATGGCTGGATTTGATCGAACACGAATCAAACCGATCTTTTGGGTCTAATAGGCCAATGACATACAAATCAGGCATCTGATTGACACACCATCTATTGATTTGGAACCCCTATTATGTGAAAATTATTTGGAATAAATTTTTGTTGGAATTTGTGGAATATGAGTTATCAGCCTTTGGATTGAGAAGCGGAGCCTCCCTGAATCATGCAATCTTAGTGAGGGAACCATAAATCTGGCCCTAAAATGAGAAAGGGATCCTATGTGGGTTTGTGATTAGAGATACTATGTGGGATTGTGTTTCCGTATACCACTTGGATCCACTATAGAAATCCATCTAAGACTACTATTGGATCGTACATGGGTCTACTGTAAAAGGATCCTATGTGGTTCATATGATTTAGGATCCTAAATGGGACTGATATTTTAGGATACTACGTGGGTTTGCCTCTTAACAGAATATCATGATTCAGTAGATAAATTGAATCATCTTTTCTACCATACCTATGTTGTATCTGGTGTGAGATGAGTCTTTACCTTTTTTGTAATCTTCTGTGTGATGTACCTTTTTGGTACATACCATAATGGTGATACCATTGTGGTATTATTCGTTATGGTGTACCATTTTGGTATGTACCTTCATGGTGATACCTTTGTGGTGTTTTTTATGTGAAGTTACCTTTGTGGTACTTACCTACATTGTGTTACCTTCGTGGAATTCATTCCGTTGTGGAACTATGGTACATTGGCTAAAGATTTTGGGCCTTCAGTTTCTTCATCATTGAGATGAGTTTACTTGATAACATTGGTATAGGTATGGTCATATATATAAGTAAGGATGTCGGTTGTTTTCAATATTTGTGGTTTATAATTTATATATTTTGTGATAATTTGAGGGTCTTGGGGTCCCTACTATGTATCGTTATAATCACCCATACCCAGGTTATGCCCACACCTTGTAGTGTTTGATATAAGAAATGGACAATGCGGAATGGGGACGACAATAACATGAATGAATAATATTATCTTCAGTCTCTTACAACCACTCCTCCGCTCCTTCATCGAGTCAGGGAGGCGTAGCATGGGACACTGAATGTGAGGTTCGATGAGCTCAGATATATATAGGACAATCACTTAATGTATTTTCTGAAGCTGGGGAGAATTTCATCATTTTTAGAGGACATTCCGTGGTACCAGTGTCACTTTAACAGGAAGTATTGAAGGAGTTCCACACATCCCCTCTAGCGGTACATCCAAGACTTGAGAAGATGTACTAGGTCCTTCGACGACAACACTGTTGGCCAGAAATGAAAAAAAAGAAGTAGCATAGTTTGTCTCTCTATGCCTCACTTGTCAGCATGTGAAGGTAGAGTATTAAGTACTAGCAAGCATAGTTATGCGTTTAGAGATCTCAGAGTGGAAGTGGGACGGAATATCCATGGACTATGTGACAGGAATTCCACGTACATCCAGGGGTCATGATTCTATAGGGTTATCATAGAAATGACTCACCATGTCGGCCAACATCCTACTAAATAGAGAGTAGGGTTTAGTAGAGAGCATGTGATGCCTCTATAAGAAGGATATTATGAAGCTACATGGAAAAACTATGAAGATTATCATTGATCATGATGCATGTTTCACTTCCTAGCTATTTAAGGGGTTGTAGGAGGCTATTGGGATGTAGCTTCATTTAAGAATTACCTTTCATCCTCAATCGTATAGACCGACGGAGTGGACTATTCAAACTCTTGAGGACATGTTGCGTTCTTGCGTTCTCAACTTCGTTCTCAACTGAGAGGATCACTTTCCCTTGGTTTAATTTTCATACAACAACAACTATCACTTTACTATTAGGATGACACCATATGATGCTATGTATGGATATCCTTCCAGATCACCTTTGTGATGGACTGCCCTAGGGGAGTCAGCACTCATGGGGCCAGAGATGGTATGGGCTACCACAGAAAAGGTACAGATCATCAGCGAGCGAATGAAGACTGCATAGAGCAGGTATAATTCTTATACCGACAGGAGATAGAGACCACTGGAGTTCTATGATGGAAACCATGTCTTTCTATGGGTCTCACCTTGAATGAGATTTTGTGATTTTTCTGGGGTGACAAGTTATCTCCGAGTTTCATCAAACACTTTCAGGTCCTCAGTAGAGTTGGCAAGGTGGCTTACCGCCTATCACTTCTCCCTCTGTTGCACCGAGTGCACGACATCTTCCACATATTCTAGTTGAAATGATATGTGCATGACCCTTCTCATGTCATCGAACACAACGAGCTGGGCATCGACGATGGGGTGATGTTTTCAGAGGTTTCAGTAGAGATGGATGATCAGCAGAAGCGTGTCCTTTATGGGAAGTCGATACCTCTGGTGTTCTTTCACCAGAAACACAGAAACCTCCATGAGATCACGGGGGAGCGGGATGCTCAGATTCATTCTCAGTACCCCCACATTTTCCTTTAGAATGAGTTGTGGAATACATGTATGCAAAGCCCTGAGGTGGGGATAATGTGAAGTACTAGAATATTCCATGTAAATTTATTTAATTATTTATATGGGAATTTCATGAGTCCATGATAATTTATGGTGCTTGTTTATGTGGCTCAGTGTGCCCAGAAAAAATTTCTGGATTTTTTTAATTACTTTCATTAAACATGCACGTTGGGTTTTGTAAAATTTGAACCGGTGCAAGAAATTGAAATCATAGGTTATCGTCGAACTCGTAGTGCTGATTTATGCTTAAGGGGACTTTCTCATCGACCATAGTAGGCTTAGGGTGAACGTTATTTTTCATGATTATAATGTAAATAATTATAAAATAATGATGAAACTTTTAAATTATATTTGAAACCACTCGTTTATTGTTTTGGAGGTGGAGACCTCCCAGTCTAGAAAACTACCCATTTTCAATATTGGTGGTGGGGACCACTCGAACCCATCTTAATGGGGGGAACCCATTCAACTCTCCATTTAGTTAATTGATCTAACTATAATTACTTAATTTTTTCAGCATTAATTGTGCCAACATGGAATTAAATTGATAGAATTATTTCTGTTATATTGGGTCATCTTTACCTTTGAGAGGATTTTCTGGAAAAAAATAATTGGGAGAGATCTTTGGAGGACTTTAGAGAAACATTTCCCTTTCCAATGAAGAACTCCCTCTCGAATAAAGAACGTACTCCAGAATCGATGAACAAGGAAAAAACCCCGATGTAACACCCCACGATTTTATAAGATATATTCATTTATATTTCTTTTTTATCTGATATTTAATGCTACACAAAGATTATCTTGCATTATTCACAACACCATATTATCATGTAATATACACAACACTAATCGTTGATCGTGTAACACACAATTTCATGTTCGTTTGATAGAAGTTATTTTACGCAATATTGAGTGAATATATATATATATATATTCAATGTATAAATGAAATATTGTTGGATTCTATTATACAAAAAGACAAATGAATATTTCTCTACACACAACCCCGACTTGGATTTCATTACATACAATCGCGACCTTCCATGATAGCGTGTGTTGTACGCAATACTGTGTTTCCCTAAACAATAGTATGTTTTTAAAATATTATATAAACTAGCTGTTATGAATAGTAATACACACTTTTTGAAATTTTATAAATTTTATCATTTAAAAATGGACTTCATTTTTGGATTAATAATATTGAAATTATAGTAGGGTGAATTTTTTGTATTTTTCTGATAACATTCAATTTTTGATGAATAGTGAAAACACTGGGTTACTATTTAAAAACATAATTTTTATTTATATAATTATTTATTTTATTTAAATATATTTTAGGTAAAAATTGATACATAATACCTATATAAGTTCAATTTAATTTATTGGAGTAATTTTATAATAATTTTAGATATAAAAGTTATTTATTGAACTTTTCATAGTCTTTTACCCATCTCCTAGAGGAATTTGAAAATTTACATAAAACATAACATTACCACTTCAATGAGTGGAATATCAAAATTCTGAGAGACATGGAAAATATCAAGGATTATAATGTGGTTCAATAAGATAAAAATAACTTTTGATGAATAGTGACTTTTTTCTTTTTTTTACCACTATTACAAGTAAATTGGGTAATTGAGGGTAAAAATGATATTATTATTACCCTAACACATGTCCTAATTCTATTAGATAAGTTTAATTTTACCATAAACAATCTTTGGAATAAAATATTACCCTTTAGGTCAACTTGGATTAGATAACGACATTTATTATTATTCTATTTAGAAAATAGTTAAAATAGTTAAAATCAACATTTAATAACTACAACATTTTTAATATAGGGTTATAAATAAGATAAATTAGACTATAAATATTAATTAGAAAGAAAAATAAATTTCCTACCTAATGGTAGTTTATTTATATTATTTAGACATTAAATAATGTAATTTATTTATGACACAATAGTGATGTAATAATTACCTAAATAAGGAAATATAAAAATAACTGATATTATCAATACGTAAATAAATGTAATTTTAGACTTTTTATAAACTCCAATAATTTTATAGGTTAATATGAAATGTTAGTATTGATTTAATTTACTTTTTTCCAATTAATCATACATTTATTATTTTTACAAACATCAATTACCAAATAGTGTCAAAATTGACCTAAAATATTTTTTTAAAAAAAATATTATATAATTCTTTGTTATTATATTCATAAAAATATACAGATCATCCAAAAGACTTAGATATGTTTATATATATTAATAATGAACCACTTTGTGTTTTTTTGGCTTTTTATAGTAGGTTTATTAACCATATAGTGTAAGAAAACAAGAAGACACCGTAAAAGTTAAATTATTTAACATAGAGATAAATCATAATGATAAGGTTAAAATAGTAACCTAAACTTGTCTAAAACATATTGGATGAGAGTATTTCAACCCATCCCCAATTTAGCTTCAAAATAAATCAATTTGGAGCAATTATAAATTGAAAAAGACTTTATTATAAAATAATATTTATATTTTTTCCTATGGTGACCCTCTCCTCCCTTATAAAAGGGAACCTCCTCCCTATTCTCTTTACACAATTTTGAGCTTTTAGGATCGGTCAAACCCTTCCCATTTCCCTTATCAACTTCCATAGAAACATTATATAGATTCCGGTCTCCTTAAAAGACCAAATCTAGTGCAGTAAGAGGATGCTTAAAAGAGGTGCGTCAAAGAAGAGGTAATATCTTCTACTGATTATGTCAAGTATCATTCATATTCAACTTCTTCTTTATTAGTTGTTTAATTATAAAGTAATAACATCATTATCACTAAAATACTGATTTTTTATTATAAATTTTAAACAAAACCATTTCACCATCTATCCATCATATGGAAAAAGAAATCACCACCCGTCCGTATGTACGAAATACCGTCTCCACGTTGTGGTGTAATATCTTTTTCCACCACCACCTTACATGGATGGGTATAATGGTGAAAATAATTACTATATATATAGTTATTACAACATCATTATGATTCTGAGTTATTATATCATCCAATCCAATTCAATTCAATAATTATGGGAATGATATCATCGCTCGTGCGTATTTACGGATTACCGTCTCCACGTTAATCATTCACGAATGATTATGAAGTATATATAATGAATAATAATGAAATATACGACATGATAAAGAAATTGGATTTATCTATATATATATTTGTAGTCAACTTACTTCAATTCAAGTCAATAAGGAAAGGAAAATAGCGTTCAAGCGTACATACGGCCTACCTTCTCCATGAACGGTGTCTTTCATTTCATTTATCTATCTATTATATATATATATATATTCTGAATATATATGATATATAAATCACGATTTACATTCTAGAAGTATCTAAAACATTATATAAGTAATAATAATATCAAGAACAACAAGTCCAAACACGTACGATAAATAAAACAATTTTACCCAAAACGCTGCTTTAACATGGAGTTTACAAACGAACAGTTAATATAACATCATAAGTGAATGATATATGATATCATAACAATTAATATTATTCTTTAATATGTCAATGAAATTATTTAAATCATTATATAGGAAGTACAGATATGTACAAAGCATATCAGACCAATGTTAAGGGATAATTTTCCAATCTCATTTTTATCTGAGATTGTTTATTCGTAAGTATTTACTAGGGTTATATTTATCATCAATGTACCTGTTTTCTAAAAATGGTTTCATGTAATATTATAGTCCTTTTAACTCATTTTTAACTTTTACTACATGGTATGTAAGGATCATTCTTTTGTTTACCGTACAAGTTACTTTTTGACTTTTCCAACAAATGTACGAGAAGAATTTTTTTTAACTTATACGGCATGAATGGATTTTTACAGTTTTATAAAACCTTATTTTCATGAATCCTGATTTACAAGAAATCTTGAATATTTTCCACAAAATCCTTTTCCTTTATACTTTCATGGAAGTTTGTGAGAAGAAATTGATTTTTATTAAGAACGGATATTTTCCTCAAGAATTCATTTCATGTGTTTTATAATAACTATTTTTTCATCTATGATGAAATTATTTAGGATGTTTATGCTTCATGTATAATTTCTCTATTATTTACATGGCTTTATTATTGTTATGATAAATGATATCCATTTTTATATGGATTATGGTATGATGGGATGATATTTTTGAAACCCATTTTATTCATTGGGTTATGATGAATGATTTCTTTTTATGTTAAGGCACAAGTAAGAATGATTTCATAATGAGATGAGTGGGACCTATATCTACATCCAATGCATTGGGTAATAATGTATGTCTCATGAGATATACATGGCTGGAATGGTAAGTTAATTGGGTTCAGTGATACAGGACTGGATCGAGGAGTGAACTCGATTCAGAAAGGGAATTTGTCCACTAAGATGGTCTAGAAGCAATGCCTTGGCTACTAAAGAAATAATATCATGTGCTTAATGGTTTTACACAATTACATATTTCATTCCCATGCTATTTTATGATAGTTTTTGTTCCTTTATGATATATTCCTTATGTACATCCATGATTTTTGTCTTTCCTCAATATTTTGATGTTTAGATTTTATGTTCAAGTTTTATCATTCAAATGTTTATGGATTATTTTATGTTCACTTTGTTTACCCATACTGAGCATTTGAGCTCATCATTTTTGTGTTTTGTTTTACACAGGTTATAAAGAAAGGTTTTAGCTAAGAAAACCAAAAGGCGAATATCTTTATCGGAGATATTGAATATCATTCACAACGATTAGAAGATTTTGTTACGAGATTCCAAAGACACTAAACTATTACGGTACTTTGGTTTATATTTTTTATATGTATTATGTATTCCTCAAATGTAATATAATTTCTATGTAAGTCAATCTTTGGGTCTCTACGGTTGGTATTAGAGGAATGGTTTAGTAAACCATTGGAAACTAGGATGCGAGAACATTAGTAAGATCCCTAGATATATATCTAAGGTATGTCTAGGGATGTCCCTATGGATATGTATAAGTATATGTTATATTACTAGAATTATGGTAACAATATTATAATTAAACCTAAGATGTTACATATTGAATGTACCCCCCATTTATTATGTTGTTTTCCAAGCAGGATTTTTTCAACTCACACCGTTCTTTTTGGGCTTCAGACGATTGCTAGAACCCAAAGGAACCGTGATGATCAATGTAATGTAAAATACAATGATTTTCCTCCCAAAAAAACAAATGTTATGGGAGATGGAGTTCAAAATTTTATTTCTATACATACAGAATCTATGAATCAATCTGGACTACCAAATGAGTATAGAATGGAACAATATTATATTGATTCCTTCATTAACAACGTCCACCCTCTGTCAGTGGGTCTTCTGATCCACTTGTTGCTGAATAATGGATCAATACCATTAAAAATATATTTTCCACACATTGTTGTAATAATAAAGAAAAAGTCATTTTGGTTGTTTACCGCTTAGAAGGTGAAGCAGACCAGTGGTAGACTCTAATTTAGAATACAAGGCCCCAAGATGAAATTGAATCCATTGAATGGGACGAGTTCAATAACGTTATTTTCAGTGAGTACTTCCCTCGTATTCCTCGAACAAAGATGGAAAACGAGTTCCTTGAGATTAAGCAGAAGGATGATGAATCTTTTGGAAGATACGAAGAGAATTTTAGAAGGCTTCCAAGGTATGCATCAGGCTTTATTATCCAACCTGAAATTAAAGCTGATCAATTCTTCAGTGGCTTAAAACCAAGTCTTCGAAGGGCATTATCTATAAGAGTCTTCAGTAGCTATGATGAAATTGTGTGTTGTGCTATCAAGGTATAACTGGATGTTGGTGTTACATATCCATCTCATGGGTTTGACATGAAACGAAAGGTGGAGTTCAAGGAAAAAATCTAAGAATAATGGTGAAAAGAATATGAATATTTCTTTATTCTCCTAGTGTGAAAAGAAGCATGGTTGATATTGCCTAAAAGGTACTAGAAAATGTTTCTAGTGTGGAAAAGAAGGTCATCGAGCAGCTATGTGCCAATGTAATGGGAAAAAGGCTTCTAATGAAATGAATAGAGAAAAGACTATAGAGAATTCTCCAACAATACTTCAATGCTACAAGTGCAAAGAAATGGGGCATTATGCTAATAAATTCCCTAATCCAAGTGTTAATGATGATCAACAACAACAACCTCTAAATGAAAAGGACAAAGGGAAGTCACATGCGATCACTATTGGTGGTGTTGAGTATGAAAATGATGTGGTGGAATGATTATGTGTTTATGTAACGAGATTCCAAAATAATGTTGTGGAATCTCATTTTTAGTATTGTGGAATATTTGAATATCTATGTATTGGTTTAGTGTGGGTTTCAATAATTATATGGTACCGGTAACCATGGAAAGTGATTCAAATATTTTTGAAATGTAGTTGATATGTGCATAATGATGTGATAAGGGTAAAATAATATGTTTGATAGTATTAATATGCTAATTACTAATATAAGGACAAAGTGATATCATGGTTTGAGTATATAGAAATTTTGGGATTTTGGTATGTGGAAAGGGATAACTTTTGACAGCATTCATGTTTTCACTATGGTTCTTTGGGTATTCATTTTTCAAGAGAAAACATGATTAAAGAATTTGAACATTTGGAATGTGACCAACAAGACATATCTTTTGATATATAAGGATAAACTACGGTATTTACATTCTTGGTAGATGACCTCTCTATCAATATTTTTCCTTATATTGTGAGTTTTCGTAAGACTAATGATTGGAATATATTAAGTTAGACATCATATATTACTTGTTTATTGATATAAATTTTTTATATTATTTTTGGAATGTTATAATAGTATAGTTTTAGAAAAAGGACAACCCGTAGGATGGTAGACAACCCATCACATTGGACAAGGTTGTGGGAATCGAACCCACAACAGAAGTGGGACAGGACATTATCGCATACCGCTGGCCTACAAGAAGTCCTTGGATAGTATATATTAGTTTTAATTTATTATGTGGTATGATCTATGATGTATAAGTCCATTTTAGGAAACATATATGATTAATCTCACTATATATAGACTTATGTGTATTTAATAACTTTTTATAACCTTTTGTTTGAGATAGATGAAATGACCTATCATTCTATCGCATGATCAACACTTCATGAATGAAAATTTCAACATCTTTTCTTTAAGATATGAAGTGTAAATTGTACATGGAATGACCAAAGATTATATTGTACCAAAATCAAGAAATTATTTCTTCTAATTCCAATTTTTTCAACTTTAGCGAAATGATCTTGAAAACCAAAAATGTTGTCCTATTGCCCTCATATCTGACGAATCTAATGGTACCATAGATCATAAAAAATTTATGGCTTTGTGATTGTCAGATTTGTCATAGCCATGTTCTCTACCACTCTGTATCAGAACATGGTGGTTAGATTTCACTTCCATATACATATTTTCACTTATGTTATCCTATGTGGAAACTCAGTGATTAGTTAATTTGGATAACCATTACGTTTTATAATTTAGTTTTCAAAGTTATGTTTTAGTAGTCCTTTTTACGATGTGTGTTTCTATTAAAGTATATTTCTAGTTGTAAATGATTTATAACCATGAGGAATTTCGATGGAAAAATCCATTTAAAGGGGGTAGAATGTAAGACCTCGACATTTTATAAGATATATTCATTTTAATTTATTTTTTATCTTCTTTTAATGCTACACCATGATTATCTTTCATTATTCGCAACACCGTATTAGCTTGTAGTATACACAACACTAATCTTGGATCGTGTTACACATAATTTCATGTTTATTTGATAGAAGTAATTTTACGCAACATTTAGTCTATATATATATATTCAATGTATAAATGAAATATGGTTGAATTCTATTATACACAACAACAAATGAATCTTTCACTACACACAACCCTTACTTGGATTTCATTACATGCAATCACGACCTTCAACGATAGCATGTGTTGTACGCAATACCGAGTTTCACTAAACAACAATATGTTATTAAAATATTATATAAACTAGTAGTTATGAATTGTAATACCCCCTTTTTTAAATTTTATAAATTCGATCCTTCTAAATGGACTTCATTTTTTGATTTGGAATTTCGATATTATCTTATGGTGAATTTTTTGTATTTTTCTGAAATCTTTCAATTTTTTATGAATAGTGAAAACACTCGGTTACTAATTAAAAACATACATTTTATTTAAATAAATATTTCTTTTAATTAAATTTATTTTAGGTCAATATTAATACATAATACTTATATATGTTCAATTTAATTCATCAGATCCATTTTATAATAATTTTAGACATAGATAATTTTATTGAACTTTTCACCGTCTTTTACCCGCCTCTTAGGAGAATTTAAAAATTTACATAAAATATAATTTTACCACTTCTTTGAGTGGAATTTCGAAAATATGGAATACATGGTTAATATCAAGGAGTAATATGTGGTTGAATAAGAATAAAATAATTTTTGGAAAAAAGTAACTTTTTACTTTTATTTACCATGGTTAAACGTAAATAGTGTAATTAAGGGTAAAAATGATATTATTATTACCCTAACACATGTCCTAATTCTATTGGATATGTTTAATTCGACCAAAACCCATCCTACGAATAAAATATTACCCTTTATGTCCTCATGGATTTGATATTGACATTTATTATTATTTTATTTAAAAAAGAGTCAAAATAATTAAATTCATCATTTAATAACTAAAATATTTTTAATAAAGGGTTATACAAGTGATAAATTAAAATATAAATATTAATTAAAAATATAAAAAAGTTATCCTACATAATTATATTTTATTTATAATTTTTTGACATTAAATAATGTAATTTATTTATGACACAATGTTGATGCAGTAATTACATAAATTATGAAATATTAAAATAATTGTTATTATAAGTACCCAATTAAATGTTATATGAGACTTTTTATGAATTAAAGTAATTTTATAGGTTAATAAGACATGTTATTATTTATTTAATTAACTTTTTTTGAACTAAAAATTTTCATATGATTTTGACAAAAATAAATTACGAATTAGTGTCAAAATTTACATAAAACAGTTTTTAAAAAAAATATTATATTATTAATTGTTATTATATTCATAAAAGTCAATGGTTCTGCCAAAAGTATTATATAAGGTTATATATATTAATAATGATCCACTTGGGGTTCTTTTGTCTTGTTATAGTAATTTTATTAACCATATTGTGTTTGAAAACAAGAAGCCCTAGTAAAAGTTAAATTATTTAACTTAGAGTTAAATCTAAATGATAAGGATAAAATACTAACCTAAACTTGTCTAAAACCTACTGGTTGAAATTATTTAGACCCATCAACACATAATATTCAAAATAAATTAATTTGGCCCTATTATAAATTTGAATATGACTTTATTATAAAATAATATTTTGTGTTTTTCCTAAGGTGCCCCTCTCCACCCTTATAAAAGGGAACCTCCTCCCTCTTCTCTTTACAACATTTTGAGCTTTCATGCTTAGACAAACCCTAACCATTTTTATTATCAACTTCCCTAGAAACATTATATAGGTTATGGTCTCCTCAAAAGTTCAAATCTACTGCATTATGGGGAATCTTAAAAGAGGTGCGTCGAAGAAGAGGTAATCTCTTCTACCGATTTTGTCAAGTTTCGTTCTTATTCAACTTCTTCTAATTTAGTTGTTTCATTATAAACTAATAACATCAGTATAAATAATATACTGATATGTTATTAAAAGTTAAACAATACCATTTCACCTTCTATAAATCCTACGGAAAATGAAATCACTGTGCGTGCCTATTTACAGAATACCGTCTCCACGCGGTGGTGTAATCTTTTTTTCCACCACCACCTTACTCGGATCGGTATAATGTGTAAATAATAAATATATATTGTCATTATAACATCATACTGATTCAGAAATATTATATCATCCAATCCAATTCAATTCAATAATTATGGGAACGATATCATCGCTCGTGCGTACGCACGAATTACCATATCCACGACGCGATGAGATTCATTCTCCATGTTAACCATTCAAGAATGATTATAAAGTATATTCAATGAATAATAATGTAATATATTACATGATAAAGCTAATTTATTTATGTATATATATATTTCATATACTTACTTCAATTCTAGTCAATAAGGAAAGGAAAATAGCGTTCATGCGTACGTACGACCTACCGTCTCTATGAAAGATGTATTTAATTTCATTTATCTATCTATTGTATATTATATATATATACTGATTATATATGATATATAAATCATGTTATAAATTCTGGATGAAATTAAAACATGATATAAGTAATAATAATATCCAGAACAACAAGTCCAGACATGTAAGATAAATAAAACGATTTTACACAAAATTCTGCTTTAACATGGAATTTACAAATGAACGGGTAATATAAAGTCATAAATGAACCATATATGATATCATAAAAATGAATATGATTCTGTAATAAGTAAATTAAATTATTTAAATAATTATATAGGAGGATCAAATATATATGAAGCATATCAGAACTAAGGTAAGGGATAACATCTCTAATCTCATTTTTATCCTAGATTGTTTATTCCTAACTATTTACTGGGGTTATATTTATCATCCTTGTACATGTTTTATGAAAATATTTTCATGTATGATTAAAGTCATTTTTACCCATTTTTTAGTTTTACTACATTGTATGTGAGGAATCTTTCTTTGGTTTACCATACAAGGTACTTTTTCACTTTTTTGGAAAAACTACGAGAAGAATGTTTTTTAACTTATACGGGATGAAAACATTTTTATTGTTTTATAAAACCTTATTTTCATGAAGCTTAATCTACAATATTTCATGAATATATTCAACAAAATACTTTTCTTTTAAAATTTCATGGCATTTTGTGAAAGGAAAGTGATCTTTAATAAGAAAGGATATTTTCCTCATGAATCCATTTCAAGTGTTTTGTAAAAACAATTTTTCCATCTAAGATGAAATTGTTTAGAATGTTTATGTATCAAGTATAATGTATCTATTATTTACATGGTTTTATTTTTATTATGATGAAAGGATATCCATTTTTTCATATGGATTATTTTATGATTGGATGATGTTTATGAAACCCATTTTATTCTCTGGGTTATGATGAATGATTTATGTTTATGTTGTGGCACATGTAATAATGATTTCATTATGATATGGGTGGGACCAATATCTCCCACTAATGCATTGGGTAATAATTTATAACTTATGAGATAGAAATGTCTATAATGGTATGTTAATCCAGCTCAGTGATACGGGACTGGAACGAGGAGTGAACTCGATTCATAAATGGACATTGTCCACTAAGATGGTCTTGGAAGCAATGCCATGGCTACTAGAAATCATATCATGTGATTAATGGTTTTCCACAATTTCATGTTTCATTCTCATGATATTTTATCATAATTTATGTTCGTTTATAATATATGCCTTATGTAGTTCCATTATTTATGTCTTTGCTCATGTTTTCGATGTTTGGATTTTATGTTCATGTTTTTGCATTGAAATGATAATGGATTGTTTTATGTTCTCTATGTTTACCCTTACTGAGCATTTGAGCTCACCCTTTTTATGTTTTATTTTCCCCTGGACTAAAATAAAGGTTTTAGGTAAGAAAACAAAAAGGGTAAGATCATTATGGGAGATATTTAAGAACTTTCACAATGATTATAGATTGTTTTACTATGTCTATTTTGATGATCAATTTCACGAACAATATTTGGGGGAATCGGTCATATGATTTACCGAGGGGTTTTTATGTTTCTTAGTTTACATAAAGAATTGGTATCTTTATTGTGTGGTCTAGTTTTAAATGGAATCCATTTTGGGTTTGGTTATATTAATTAATAGTATATGAATATTTTTTTATTTTTTTTATTAAATTATTCCCTGTTTACAGTTTGTAAATGTTTTCTTGTAATTATAGTTTATTTTTTTATATTCTACTACAATTTAAAAAAATATGGTTTTTAAAGAACCAACAATTATATATAATAATGGATTATTTTTATTCCATGTATCTATAGAAAAATAAATTGTTTT
>CAUJRU010003647.1:0-37356 GCA_963277665.1 Viscum album
ACGTAAACAAGAATCAAGAACGAGTATGGAAGATATTCAAAAACATCAATCCCCACTACCCTCATAAATATCTATTCCCAATCCCATTAAATAATTAGAATGGGAGTACATGGGAAGTGATAATCATATAGAAATAAACCCCTACCTTAGATTGTTCGTTGACGTTGGCGCGAGAAGGATGTCAAAGAAGGCGTAGAGGGTGCCAAGGATCGTCGCTTCTGAAACCACGCTTCGATGTCGGGCTCACTCGTCATCCTCTTCCTTGATTTCTGAAGAGCGTTCTTCGATTGTGTTTTTCATTGGAGAAGTGAAATCCTACCAATATTTCTCCTCTCCCCAAATCCACCCAAAATCAAAGTAGCCAAAATTATATATTTCCCCAAATTAATTGTTGGCACAATTTCAAATTGGGTTAATTAATTACATAGGTTGGCATAATAAATTTTTGGGGGTGGAACCATTTAACTGGGGAAGTTTAAGAGGCTCCCCCACACTTATGAGGGAGTACAAAGGGGTTTTAAACCTCGGGTGGTCCCCACCACCATAACCTCTCATGGGAGGTTAGGCTCGGTGGTCCCCGCCTCTATAAGCTCTCATGGGAGGTTTTAGTTTAGGTGGTCCCCACCTGTGAAATATCCACATGGGTGGTTTCAAAATAAAAAAAAATTACACCATTTTATTTTATTTTATTCCCTCACAAAAAACCCAAAAACTATCCTTTACTCTCGACCCACTGCGGTCGAGGTGAAGGTTTGCTTAAGCGAATATCGGCATTACAAGTTCAACGGTGTCCTATGATTTCAATTCTGAGCACCGGTTCAAAAGTTAGAAAAACCCACTCGCATGTTTAATGAACATACCCAAAAAAAAGTTCAGAAATTCATTCTGGGCACTCTGGGTCTCGGAATCATGCGCCGTCAATTTTTTCAGACTCATAAAATTTCCATTTAATAAAAAACATTACATGGAAATTTCGAGTCTTTACAAACATGTTGATGAAACCATCACATACATTTTTGAAACATTCATAAATCCAAGAATGTTTCTGACATACAGAAAATTTCAATATGGCAATTCAAAAAATACAATCTGTTTTTTCAACTAGATTTCATAAGGTTTTTCGAAAATGGTTTACCAAAAAAAGTGTCCACAACTTTTACTTTCTCAAAAAATTGATCACATATTAGTGGAGATGGTGTTGTGAATTCTTTTGAAATTCTTTTGAATGATGTCATACAAGATTGGTACATATCTCATCGGGGTAAAAATATATGATGTACTAGAAACACGGTTTTCAATTAATGTTTTAACCTAATTAACAGTGTACCTTGTTTGAAGAAGGGAACACCCATCAGTTCCTTTAATATTATATCTTGACAAATTTACATAAGCAATAAAGTCATTTATCATCTTGTACAACGTGCCTCTCAAAGTTAATTCTTCATTTTTGTAAGCGTCATAAAACGTAACACTTTAATCCCATAATAATTTTAAATCCCTGATCAATAGAGACAAGAAAACAACAATTTTGTTACCGAATTATTTTGGTCCTGATTTAAGCATAGATAACATGATGTTTTTTCATTTCATGCATAACCATGATGGAAAGTTATAATCTACCAATATAACCATCCATGTACAATGAGTGATTATTTGAAAACCAAATGGATTCACTCCACCTGAAGATAGTGTAAGATGATTTTTTTTAGAACGTTTCCACTGTGAGGATACTCAAGATCAGTTCTCTTCCACTAAGGAGAGTCTGATGGGTGATGTAGTTTCCCATATTTATTTCTTCTATCTATGTACCAACGTCAATTTCCATGTAGTAACCTCAGTTCCATATAGGTTCCTAAACCTTGTAATGATAGGAAACTACCATACAACATTCATTGGACCGGATTCATATTCCTTGTATCGAGAAGAACCAGACATTGGGAATTATCCATGTGATTTGTGGTCCTGAAAAAATAGTATACAGTCATTCGGGCAAGTGTGTATTCTTTTAGAAATCATACCCATTGATTGTAGAACTCATTTGGCATCATATGTTCAGCTCAAGAGCTCATTGTCCTCTAGGATCATGTCATTCAAAATATCAATTAATTCCGTAAAACTAGTATCACTCCATCTATTTCCTTATTTCTAATTATACATCTTCAGTTTGACTAACAATGTTGTATATTTAGTGAAACCACCATACAATGGTGTCTTTGCACAACTCTTTAACTTCTCAAACAATTTTGGGAAATCATGAAGTTCATTTTCAACTATCTTTTTCATTTCATCAATAGGATCTTCATCATCATTCACATCTATAATCACATCCCCAATGCGATCTTATTCATTGTCCACACATGTAATCATATCAGATGATCCATAAAATGCAGTGTTATCCCACTCACTAGATACATTAATTTTCTCCCTATGTCTATTCCAACATTTATAACTTCATTCTATTCCATGACAGATCAAGTGTTCTTCCAAGTTTACTAGACTAACTTGTCATGAGTAACAACAGCGTAAACAGAGTCAAAGGATTAGAGAAGGATCATATGCATGATATTTTGCACACATGATCAACTGTTTCACTCCATCTTCATACTCTTTTGTCAAAAAATTGGCATCAATCCATTATTTATTCATGTCCATGCTATTTGATTTGGTGATAATAATATTTAACGAAATAAATACACAAAACGTTGATATAAAAATTAACTGAGGATAAAAATATTTATAGATATTGTGTCTCAATTGAAAACTATTTATAAAATCACATTTCAAAACCCATTAAAAAACCAACCATCTACATAAATTCCTCTTTAAAATAACATTCCATTTTTAAAATAACCCAATCAGTTTCAAACACTCTTTCTCAAAACCCCAATTCAAAGTTTTAAATTGTTACAGCAAACATTGTGACTCAAAAATATTAATCCATTAAAATGAATGAAAATCATGTATTTTTTAAAAACTTTAATTTAAAGCATCACACACCCCATATTAAAATGAAACTATCATTCCATATTTTTTCAAAACATTCACACCCCTTTCTAAAAGTGAATCAGGTGAGTTGACAAACACCTGGCGTGAAACCTAAGTCCATACCAAGTGTTTAAATAATTTTAAATCTATTTAATACCAAACAAAGTTATTTTGAACAAATATAATTATTTAAGAAACATTTTAAAACACTTTAATCATTTTAAAAGAGCCACTTGGGCATTTTCATAAAGACAGAAATACCAAGAGCGGCACTTTACAATGGATAAATGAATAAAAAATAACCAAAATATTATAAAATATAAATCTATAAAAGTTTTTTCATATCTCTTATGAATAAATAGTATGAATCCTATATTTTACTCCCATAATACTATAGAAGAGTGAAGAAGTGGTAGATAAAGTCATAAGTGTCACTTGGCAATGATACTTTTGAACATAAAGTCATATCTCCTCAAAGTGGGAAACCATCTTCCACTAGATGCTTGAATCTTGTACAACCTAAGATTGATCCTTCCTGTATGGTACATTAGAAAAAATGTTCCCCTTATTGATGGTATACATTAACTCAAAGTTAAAGTACCATAGGTTCTCATACCTTCTCTTCTATCGATGGTTCATTTCACATTTTGAATAAATATATTTCAAACACTTTTTTTAGTATATTACAAAACAACTCCTAGAAAGAACCACTATTTACAAATGTAGGAACTGATTTGGGATGTTTCTCTTATGTGTTCTTAACTTTATGGACCCATAAGTAATTGCTTGACTATCATGGTCTAGAACTATTCAAATCCTGACTTCTGATACACAAAAATATAATCCATACTCATTATGCAATTAATTTATGGTTAAGATTTGTGTTTTCATCAATATCCCATTAAGATCTTAGAAGGATATATCACGAAAATCTATGAAAAAGAAACCATACCACATTCTTGGTTAAGGACTTTTACCGCTTCCAATCAGGAAGAATTCTAGTTGACCCTCTAGTAAGAAAAGTGATCCCCTACCAAAATTACCATAATAAAATTCTCATTTCTTGTTCCAAATATTCTTTTGTAATTATTTTTCTTCTCAATGAGTTTTCCAAAAACACCACTATAACCTGTTTCTTGTGAATGTTGTCCCACTTGCTTATAGTAAGTATTAGTTGTTCATCCTATTTCACTGACATCCAACATTTTATGGAAGTCTCCACATTGAACATGTGTACTATTAAACACCTGTATCATATTCACCTAAAACCTTTCGATTTTTATGAATAGTTAATGTCACTCTTACATTTCAATGAATGAATCTTACATTCCAAAAACATTTTCTCAATAAAATGAGGATAATAACTTAACATATCACCATTAAAACCCCATATTTAATAAACTACAACTTATATTCATAACTTCTGGACTACTTACCATTAAACCATCCACTTATAGAAATAATATCATTCAAAATTACTACATCTATAGGATATTTTAGTAACTACTTCTTATATAGAAAAATTGAGGGTATGTTCTAGAGCCTCTCCTTTTAGTTGAATTAATCATAAAATGAGTAAGGTTTCACATTCCAAATATTTTTCATGCATAAATACTACTTCATGGAGACTAAAGTATCATATAACTCTTTAACACAGGTTAAAAATCCAATCCATACAACACATGGTGTTTTCCAACTTTCTTTTAGAACTCATGTACTCTGTCCTCAAAAAAAATTTGGATGACATTGTATTACGGGATGATACTATTCATTCATGGGGGAATAATAATTTTATAATGAAAAGGGATTGCATTATAATTATCAAAAAACATCACTCCTCCCCCTTGTATCAATTTAATATCCTTCAAATGAGGCCTCATTCGGATGATTATTATCTAGCATGCATTGTTTCCATGCAATAAATGTTCATGGAAAATATTGTAACCACTAGTTAGAATCATAATATATATTTAAATTTTACTTCATAAAAGGTGAAGACGTAACCTAAGGTACTCTTTGGGGAGTCCAAGTCTCTAAAAAATCCATTATCAATGTTATATTTCACAAAATTATGCATCATGAAGTAACGATTAATATCTATAAAATTGTTGTGATAATAGATAAAACACACCACGCCTTTCTAGTATTCTATCACCAAATAATTCATGCTTAAATTCACAAATCAACCTAATTTCTAGACAAACCTACAATATCTCATCTACCTACAAGATAATGGGGATGAACCCCCCCCCCCTCCAAAAAAACACAATCATACAACACTTCCACAAAGAGACCAAAAAAGATTTACATAGAGAGATTTAAAAAAGTAACCATGCTTGACATGGTGGTAGAGGAGAGCTTTACGATGGTAGGGTAGAGGAGGGCTTGCATGGTGGAAAGGTGGAGGAGGGATCATGCAGCGGTAGAGCAGAGCTTCATGGTGGCGATGAACGATGGTTTCACAATGGAGGAGTAGGAGGATCAGTTGGAGGCAACAGAGGAGGAGGAGGAGGATTGACGGTGGTAGAGGAGGAGGAGGAGGAGTAGGATTCATGGTGGCCTAGAAGGAGGGGGAGGAGGACGAGGATGAGGTGGTGGCAGGGTAAGGCTTCCATGAGAGCTTTAGGTAAGTGAAGGAAGCCAGAGACTGTTGGGGTTTATTTATAAAACTGGGGGAATCATTTATCAATTCTAGCTAAAAAGTGCTAATAAAGGAATGTATTATCAGCGCTAAATTAGAAAGCACTAATAAAAAATGCCTTTATCAGTGATTTTTAGCACTGATAAAGATAGGCCTTTATTAGCGATAAAAAAGTGTTGATAAAACTATAATGATATTAAATTATTTATATTTTTGTATATATTTAAAAAATTATATTTATAATAAATATATATTTATTTATTTATAATAATAACTAGAAATAAAAAAATATTTCTTTATATTTATATATATAATAAATATATATTTCTTTATAATTGTATATTTCTTTATAATTTTAAATATATAATAAATATATTTATTATATTTATATTTACATATAATTAATATCTTTATTATAATTTTATAAAAATTTAAATATATCTATATTTATTTAGAATTATATTTGTAAATAATTATATATATTTGTTATAATTATATATATATATATATTTATTTATTTATATTTATTATTATAATTAAAATATATATGTAATAAATTTATATATTTAATAAATAGAAATTTATTTCACAAGCATTTCACTACTATTTTAATAAATATATATTTATATTTAAATAATTATAAAATTATAATAAATATATTTATTAAATTAATATATATATTTAAAAAATATATATTTATAAATATATACAAATATTTATAAACAAATATATTTATTTTATATTGTCATTAATATAAATAAATAAATAAATATATGTAAATACATATCATACTAAAATAAATATATTAATTATATATATATATATATTATAATTTCATGATTATTTAAATAAATATATATTTATATTTAAATAATTGTAATATTATAATAATTGTAATTATAAATAATTATTTATTTATTTATAGTCATAAGTATAAATATAAATATAAATATTTAAATAATAATGAAACTAAAATAAATATATTAATTATAATTTTATAATTATTTAACTATAAATATTTCTTATACCTAAATAATTATGAAATTAAAATATATATATATATATATATAATTAATATGTTCATTTTAATTTCATAAGTATTTAAATATAAATATAAATATTTATTTATTTATTTATTTCAAATTATAAATAAATAATATTTATTTATAATTATACTTATAAATATATTAAATATATTTACTTAAATTTTATCATTATTTACATATATATATATTATTTATACTTATTAATATAAATATTTTTATATATGTATAAATATTTGTATATACATATATATATATATATATACAAAAATATATTCATTAAAGACGTATATTTATTTAAATATATATATATATATATATATATTTATAATTATAAATAAATATATTTAAATGGTTTTCATATATAATTATAAATATAATAAATATATTTATCATATAAAAAATTATTATAATTTTATAATCATTTAAATATATATATATATTTATATATAATTATAATTACAATTATATTTTAAAAAGTGTTTATATATAATAAAATATTTATAATTGTAAATAAGATAAATACATTTATTATTCAAATATATTTATCATGATTTTCAGTATTTATGAGAACATAATAGCTTCTTGGGAGCATGAATGAATCATATACATTGAGTAATGTATAGATCATAAAAAATGGGTCATCATATATATGGCTAACATGAAGAGTAATGAGGGTGTAATGTATAAATGAACATTCGTGATGAATACATAACATATATATGAACGTCAATTATATCCACACATCAATTGACCAAATTCATTTGAAACATAAATTTATATTTATATATATATATATTATAATTATAATTCTAAATATACATATTTAATATAATTACAAATATACATATTTAGAAAGTATTTTTATATATATTTAAAAAGTATTTATATATAAGTATAAACAGATAAATATATAAATATATAAATATAATAAATTAATTTATTATTTAATAAAATTTATTATATATATAATGGAATTATTAACATATATATCAATTATAAACATGCATATTTTATTTAATGTACACAAAGAAAAATTATTTTTGAATATAAATACAATAATTTTATTTAAACTGATAATATTTTTTATCAAAAACATTTATTTGTGCTAAACATAGCGCTGATAAATATACCCTTTATCAATGCTAAAAAGGGTTGATAAGGGGTACACATTTATCAGTTCTTTATTTTAGCACTGATAAATGGTAGCTTTATTAGCGCTGATAAAATCCCCCCTTTTATTCGAGCTTTTTGTTTAGCGCTGATAAAACATAGTGCATCCCTTGCTCAGATCTGTGGTAGTGATTACAGCCTAATCCTGGCCCTCATAGTAATTCCATGGTTGATTCATCAACCTTGACACCCAATCATAAAACAATCTTGGTGATCACTAAAAACCCCTATATTTATGTCCCTCTCAGACAACAAATTTTACTTCAGTCAACCTTCTAAGCCAGTAACTCAAACCAAACATCATAGCTAAATTATAGTTTTTTTTGTTTTCTAAGGAACGTGATAGAGTTTATCATCCTACATACTAGTATCTCAAGCAATCTAATAACTACCCACCTACAAATTTCACTAATACGATATCATGACATCTAAATGATTATATACAAAGTGTTTGATTAGATTCCCCCCACTAGTAGAGTATCGTTATCTCCATTATACTATACTAAATGAACATTCTCTAAAACCAACTCCTAGTCCTTAATAGAGCATAATGACTAGGTATGTCTAGCCTTTTCATACATGACTACTAATAAGAATCATCAACAAGTACAAACATCATCCTTTCAAAGAATTTTACTGATGATGTTCACAAAAACACCATTTAAATGATCGAAATACCCTTCTGCAGATAATTATGCACTTCTTACCATATGAATTCCATTCTACCTCTCCACAAACAATGTTCTAGTAGGTTCCAACATCAATGCATCTCATGGGACCTGAAATTGCTAAAATTCTCAATGGACCCACAAATTTCCCAATCCATCGATTTAGAGAAATTATAATTATCACTTGTAATTGATACTCATTTTCCCTTATGCATCAACATGGTTCCCCAATATAAGAAACATCACTCGATTCATTTTTCCAAGGAATGAGTGAACAACATAGATAACCCTCTAACAATATGTCAACCACTATTCATCTTGGAATCATCTAAACAAAAGATCGTATACCTACCCATATCACATATTAAATGATTATACTCACACTTCCTTGAGTCACATATCATCAAACCAAGGTTAAAATGAAAAAACCACTACTTATACATGAATATATGTGATCACACAATCCAAAAATCTATCTTGATGCTCTCTTTCCCAAATAAACTAATGGTATTTTAATTATTTCAAGGTTAACTGTATTATCACCCATCATTCGGTCTTCATTAAAAAACCCATAAGTGTCGAACCATTCTCAAAAACCTTATAGAAATGATCATTTATGTTCATATTTTGTTGTCGAATAAAATTCTATACTCATAACCAACTAGGCTATGAATATATTAGACCCTATACACTGATCACCCCAACAATAATGATGCAATCCAATTTATTTTTAAAAAAAATTACTTATTTTTTCTTATATATCCTTCTCTACCCTATGAGGGTATCCATGTTCTTAAGAAAATGGAACTCCATTTTGAACCATCTCTCATGTATAATCCAATTTTACAAATCTATCATCAGGTTATAAACTACTCAAGAAAATCGAATAAATTTCCATCCATTATCCACACCTAGAAACTATATGATCTTAATAAGATGATTTTTCATGATAAGGTATGCATAAAATATCACCATAAATCACCAACTACCTATAAGTGAAAACCCTTACCCAAATGATAAAAATTGAAAAAAAACATTAATATATGAAATTATTATATATGTTATTGATGAAACGTTAAAAAAATGAAAGATCTATCATTATCAATGATCTATCACACACAATAATTAAAATTTCATTCGAATCATGTATGCCAAGTATGATGCACGTACTAAAACATATTACCACTCTTCTGAAAGAGGAAAACCATATATGATGATCTCATATCAAAACACAATAGATGATAAGCAACTCAATATTAAAAAATAACAAAATAAAAATTACAATACCACAACATTGGTAACATTGACTCCTCACTAGATTTTTTCTTATGACTCACCCATATGAGGTTCATCACAAGAACTAAAACATTTTTATCTCTACCTACCAGTCCCAAAATAGTATGAAAAATATAAAATAAGGGTCAAATGATACTTTTTGACAACCCATCTAATATTCCTTGAACAAAACCCCAGTTCCATATGACCTCAAACACACCTCCTTGTAAGATGGATGGTACATACTAATGGAGGGAGTATATGAAAAATGTTGGCAAAAATATACTCTCAATACTAGTACCAATATTAATAGGGTAGTAACCAAACATCGTCCATTCCTATATATAATAAATGTATGCATAGTGGAATAATATAAAGAAACATGCAAAAATAATGAACATATACCAGTGTTATTAAATGAATATGTGGTCAAATAATTATACATATACAAGGATCAACCACTAGGCCAATCACATATATAAGAAAAAGGAATTAATAAGATAATAAAATAGGTTCCACTATAAATAATGAACCTCCCCACACCCTTATGTCTAAACATTTTTTATATTCCCCATCGTGATCTACAACGCAACCAATGATCAAACCTCTGTAGTTGACATGAGGAATACTTGCAAACTAGGGTTCCAATGTGTGGCTTTAGAAATAAATATATATAGGGTATTTCAAAGAACATATAATGTAATCTATCATATACATGTGTATATGTGGGAAAATAAATAAGTTTAAAAAAAACTATATTCCAACATACACATTAGGAGATCATGTGTTAACTTAAATATCATGACACTCGACCATAATTGACCCATCAAATTCGAAAAGAAGATTCCACCTAATGTCAAAAATGATAACACGTACCATTTTACCTATGGTAGGGTATCATTCCACATTCTAGCTTCTACAATATCACTCGTTCTAGGGTATTATACTAAATCTCAATTGTATCTAATCAAATTTAGAACTCTACCCTCTCACTCTAGGTAGTATCCCATAAGAAAATATGACATCTAGTATCTCCTTCATGGTAGGGTAACATAACAAATCTTAACCACTATAATCCCCACAGATAGGGTCCCTTACTTGACCTCAACCATTACAATGTCATTCTATGTGGGGTTCAATAACGAACCATTAGTGATTCCTATCAAGTATCATATTTCTCCATCTCACTTAGGGTTGGTCCCATTTCAAACCTTGACTTCTACCTAGTTACTCATAGTAAGGTATTATAATAAACCTTGTACTCTACCCACTCATTCTAGGTAGAATCTTATGAAAAACCCCGACATCTATTGGCTCATTCTAGGAAGGATCGAATACCATATCTTCCACCAACACCCCACAACTCAATCATAATCTTATAAGTTCTCATAGATCATTTAGCTTAGGCTCCGACCTTATGAAATCCTCTCGCGTTATCTATGTGCCTTATAAATTGATCCAACTGGGGCTATAAACCTTCCCATTTTTTCTCACTATTTACATCATAAGTCAACATCAAATCAAATAATAAGTCTAATTAATTTATCACATGCCTCATCTCAGGGTATACAAACCACAAAGAGTTGTATAGTCATTTCACCCAAGGAAATCATAACAATTGGGTTTCTATAATTATACAGTAAACTATCGTGATACAATAAAAATTATCACCCCATAAAAATTTCATATCCCATAATCCCTACCAAAAATATCCTCTAGAGACATATGAATTATCATTAAAAAAATTCTTGTATTCCATTTAAGACAAATTAAATAAGAACTATTTAATGAAAAATATGCATTATGACCCCTGAAAACCCATTTTCAAACCATGTCAAATATACCTCCATATATATTCCTAGATAACTATCATTTTTATATTTAGATAATACAGCCAAAAAACGAAATATCATACTATGACCACCTCTTTAATGTTACCAAGATGAAACCCACTACCATCACCCCCACACACTATGTTCCCAAGAATCAACCAAATCCTAAGTGAATTAGATTCTAAAATTTTCTTAAAAGTCAGTAAATATACCTCTTTATGCCACAAAAATATTTCCATATCAAATCAATTAAGGTATATTACCCCATAATATCCCACTAATGATGATATAGTTATAAAATTATAAATCCTCTGAACCCATCACCCCTATCAATAAGGTCTATTAAATAACCTAAAACCTCTTCATCCACCTACATGATCTACGTAGAGAAGAAAAATAAATATGCATGTTCTCACATGAAATAAAGAAATATCATAAATGAGAAACATATATCTCAGAACCATAGGTACCACTTACATCAATATAGAGTTATTATCTTATGGCCTTGTCTTCATAGCTATCTCATGCCCATTCTAATCCACAAAAACATCTTGAGCCATGACTCACAAAAAAACACTAAGATTATTTCTAAAAATATCTTTACCATTCAGGACACATTGTAAAATCTCGACCCAGCTCACCTCTAAGATGGCTATCGGACCGGTGGGTTACATGATGTCAAGCGCATCTCCCCGAATGTCAAAGGCTGCGACTAGCAGTGAGTGACATTTTCGTGTCTATGGAGGGGAATATGACCTCATAGGTATTAGGTATTATCACAGAATAAGTAAAAAAATTAATAATAAAATAGCAGAGGCATATAAATGAATAAACTACAACAGACACCATATGGATAATCCAACTGAATAAGAATCAAGTGTGGAAACACACAAAATAATGTCATACCATGATTTCTATCTAAACTAAAAGCACAGAAAATAGAAACCCCATACTAGTATCATCTAAAAAGAAAAGACACAAAGTGTGACAACTACATAACGATCAAGGCTCATTCCTCTACCCTAGTCACCATCCTAACTAGCAAGAAACAATCAATCATCAGAAGCAGCACACTTCCATTTGTTAATGCCTATAAGCATATAATCTACTCAGGTGTCAACAATGCCCGAGCAGGGTGTGAAATAAAATCTTTGTAGGTCAGAACCCACAGTGTCTAAACCTTTCTATTTCGTGTAGTAATAAAAGGAAATGTGTAATTATATAATAAATATATATAATTAACTAAGCATAATAAAATAAATAACTCGGCCCTCATTTCCAATGGCACCCATCCCTAATCACCTACTTCAACCTAATATGGAAGTTTTAAAGGAGTACTTGTAAGAAGAATACACATATACATATATATAATGCCTGGAAAATCAATGTAAAACAAGGAAGAGTAATACCCCCAATCTTGTGCTTTAACTTGGGATATTAGTCATGTGTCAGCCATGTGTGATTCTACATACCCGAAAATTATCACAAATTTCAAGAGACTCAAAGAGGAATTAATATAAACCTTCAGTGAATCATTATTAAGGTTCAAGTTGAGAGTTGGAGTATAATCCCATCCCGAAGGTTTCACTACATAACATCCTTCAAATTATCTAATACCACCGATCCCATCCACGGAAATCTTCGAAAGACCAAGTATCTCTCGAGGCATGACATTTCCATGAGTCTGATCTGATCTTGCAAAAAGGGGTCAAGCATCATTTGAGGTTGCCTTAGCCACATTGCCAACAGATCCATCCTCAATGGACCCTTTTGGAATCGGTGCACTCATAAGTATTAGAAAGCTTGAGGAAGTCTTGGTTTGGAAAAGCCAAAGACACCGCCCCCCGACGTGTAGTGGAAACCAGTCCGGAACAGAGGGTCTAAGCGTGGCTGCTAATACAAGACCCACCATATTTTCCTACCCTGAATTTAATTAATGTTTCACAACATCAGATATGACATAGAATGAATATGTAATTTTTCTTTTAAATCTAATCAGATGCACCAATTCAACACAATGTATTAATTTAAAATTACAATGTAAAAACATAACAAGGAAATATATCATATCAGCACAAGAAAATAAATGCATGTATTAATAAATAAATAAATTAGCACAAAAACTATCAAAGATCCAACAATTCAAGGTTCAAAATTAATCTAAATTAATTATTTAAATTAAACACAATAAAAAATAGGCCTCACAACATATGCAATTAATTAAATAAAATGTCCGGGCTAAAGGAATTTATACCGACCACATCGGTGTTCCCAAAGGGGTTTCTGACCATGTTTTGACAATTTAAACCATTTAATTTATGATAAATAGGGCTATAACAATTAGGCAAAATAATTAAATTAAAAATATTGGGTGAATTTGAACAAAGTTGGTAGGCACTAATGAATGACACAACCGTGCGTTTTTATAAATCACAATGAAACTGAGGGAAATAGAGTAAACACCATACCTTATTATCGTAAATGTTCCTATGATCCACCATAGTATTTGATTTGACCTAAAACAGAAGAAAACAGATGATTTTAGAAAAACCCAAAAATAGGGTAAAATCCTTCCACAATGAATTGCGTGAAAGATACTCAACTAAACCCTACGATTCCAAATGCGTAAGATTAGCCTTACCTTAAGGTTTACAGCGCACCTAAATGTGAATAAAATGGATGGCGAATGGAGGCACGGCAATCTTCCGAAGAGGGGAAAGGGTGGTGTGCCACTTAGGGAGAGGGGGAGGTGCGACATGAGAGAGGGAGGAGAGGAATAAAAATAAAAGAAAAAAGAAAAGGAAAGGAAAAAAGAAAAATTAAAAATAAATAAAAAGGAGAGAAATAAATAAAATAATAAAAATAAAATGGTGAAAGATAAAAATTAAATAATTAAAAAAAAATTACCCCATTTTAATTATTTTTAATTTCTATCCAATAGTATCTAGTTTATTATTTATTTTTATCCCTATTTAAATTCAATTAATTTCCTTTAAATTATTTTTATTTCTTTTTAACTCTTCTAAAAAAAATTAGCCTGAATGCAGCTCTAGGGCGCGATGTAAAAAAATTAACAAAAATCCCACACAATTATTTAATTAATTTTAATAGCTTCCCGGGACCCGCAGTTGGGTGCGCAGGCACACGCCCTAGGTCGCTTTAAATATTTGGACTAAAAACTTAAAAGGTTTGCACCTTAGTTTAAGATGAGACATTACATACAAATATGTTGGTAATTAATAATGTTTTATTTAACCTAAGAAATAAATATCGAGCCATATATGTATACGTACTGTATATATATATACATCTGTATATTCATATACATACACCCACACACATATATATATATATAACAACATATATATTTAATCACTATATATATAGATATAATTTATATATATACATAAATTTTTTTTTCAAACTAATAATAATAAAAATTATTAAATTTATTATTATATAATACAACTCATCATTGAAACCATTAATAAATTTAAAAACAACCATAAAAAAGGATGATAGTTATTAAATAAATATTGATTGCACATTTGTATATAATTCTAACAATAAATAATATAAATTTTATTACATTGCCGAGTTATTATTTACAACACCACAAAATTTATTATTTGTGGAAGTGATTTTTTTATTTTTTGTCTTAAACGCAATTAATAATATTAATATTAAAATTATTATTATTATTTCTAAGAGTTCAACAAATATATTTATAACCCAATTAAATTATCTTCGAGTGTGATCTGACAAAATGTGTGATGCTCACAAAAGTTATACCCTGCCTAGGGTAAACCCCACGTCCCTGAAATATTGGTGGTCTCATATTTCCCATTTGATGCACCTTTTGTGAGAAAATAATTATTTATTATTAAAAAATATGAATAATAAATTAATTAAAAAAAGGGATGGTATTATCATGTGTGAGGGTGCCAAACACCCAACGTGCATCAAGGTTATACACTACCTTGGGTAAACCCGGCTTTCCTAACTTAACAGTGGTCTCAGATTTTTTATACGATGCACCATTTGAGAGTTGTTTCAATTTTATTATAAGAAACAAACACGCGTATGAATAAAATAAATTTATTATTTTTATTCTATCAATGCTGAGAGTCTATGGGTCTCGGAACCCCGCGCTGACTCATTCTTTAACTCTGAAAATATTAAATAGAATATTCCAAAGTTTTAATAAGGCTTTTACCCTTCATTTAATTTGTTTCTATTTTAACATTAATCTTGTTAATTAAATAAAAGTTATTTAAAATATACATCATAGTTTCAACTATCAGAAATAAAATGTTTTGACGCTAAGTTTTAAAATTGGCTTGTCCAGCTAATGGGAAAATTTAATTTCCTTCACATTTTTGTCCGGTTCAAAACACAAGATGTTACATCCTTCCCACCTTAGAATTTCTCATCCCTGAAAAGATTTTGGGAACAACATAACCTTCATCTAATCAACAAGGGTCGTGAAGTCTTTCACAAAAGGTTGTGTTGCGTCTCTAAACTCCCAATGCAGGTTCAATCATTGGTTAGGAAAACAACACAAAATCCATTAAGCTCTGATCCAATGCTCATTTTACAACTAAAACATTGAGACGGTACATATCCAAACATGTTCAGCTAGTTAAACGACCATTTCATCATCTCATTAAATTCTAGTAACATTTAATTCTCACCTTAGGTTTTAATGTTAGAATGGAGTAAATTATGAATCACGGAACCTTACACCATCGGAATTTCCTATAAGACACGTCCTTAAACATTCTAGTGATTATTCTTACATGATTTTTTAAAACAGATAAAACGGTCTAATCACATTGACCGAGAAGCCCAAGTCAAGACAACTTTTCGTGAGAATCCCTAGCTGACCCAAACCGAACTCCTCCCACCTTATGACTAGAAAAAAAGGTATTTCACTAACCGCTTCATTGAACAAGATAGATAACTAGTCAACCCACTGTGAATGACCATTTCAGAAGATGCTCTACTTAGAAGGTAGTTGTTTTACAAACTGAACTGTGATGTCTTCTTAAAAGGTATCTCGCATTTACCACGAACACATCCACTGAAGTTCATACCTGACTGTCAGTGATGTTCCTTGATTTAGGCATTAACAAGACTGATAATAAGTCTGAGGTATCCTCAGATCAACGTGACATGAGTATAAGGAACTAACCAAAGGTAGTTCATACACCATGTTTATGAGTGAGATGTTAGTACAAGGAAAAGACATCAAAACAGGTCATTGACTGATCCAAGAGTGAGAACCACTTGGTGGTCATGTCAGAAGAAATGGCAGGTGTACAATAGTTCATCTAAAGAATTCATACATAGAAATCTAAGGGACACTCAAGGCTAACCAAAGCCTCGATAAGAACGATGTGTTAGCATGCAACACTTTGAAAACAACCCTAAACAAGCCCAACAAATTTTAAAGCTTTAGCATGGTGTAAGACCGATTCTCTATTAGTGTATCAAGGATGAAGAAAAGATAGGGGGAATTCTCATCACTTAAGGAAGAGTACACTAAGAGGATTAGAAGATTACAAGAAGGAAAAAATTTAAATAATTGGCATGAAAGCCCAACCAAACAGGATGGTGTGTCAAAACACCCGAGTATTTGGAAGTCATCCCGAGCATTGGGAAGAACTTGGTTCCTTTAACACTGAAGTTGTTGTACTACAGAGATAACCCGAAACATATTTAATAGCACGGGACATGACGATCACACTGAACTTAACCAATTATTCACAACCTTAAGAACTCGACAGAACCGCGTACATGAACGCATACTACCCTGAGGTAATACATAATCAAGATGACTTTTCACTCATATGACGACATACCGAGTCATCCATTGATGTGTAGAAGAGAAGTTTGAATGATCAATGAAGTAACTGACCATTCCTAAGGCATGCCTAACTTGATGGAAATGAGAATTACCCAATGCATAAGCCCAAAAAAAGTCAAGGAAAACATGAACACCCATCTGAAAAAGGGTGTCATTTTAAACAAGGGTGTCTAACTAGGGACAATAGCATGGGAATGGTTCTGTTCCAAAGAAACTCAAGGAGAAACTCAAACTACCCTTATACCAAGGTCTTAAATAGAGGACATCTCTATAGGTTCCACCTCTAATCCCTTTATATTTTATCACATTTAATCATTAATCATCAAAAGATTTAATCAAAACCTTAATTACCATTTTTCAAAACAAAACACAAGGTACTTGATCTTAACCAATGCCTCATGCGAAAATAGATAATTTTTATAAAACTCCACTTTAAAGTATTTTGCATTAATTAAAATCCTGGCCTTAATTAGGAAATCTATCACATAATTTTATTTTAAGCAGATAAGGTGACCTACAAGGGTCCCACTAATCTGACCTAGGTTCATTAGAATTCAACCCAAAAAAAACAATTGTTTAATTATTAATATTCACAACACCCATACCGGGTTATCTCATAAGGAACATGAATCAACTGGCATACTTGGTCCTAGTTGTGCCTTTAGGTTGTTAAAAAACTCATTTGAAATTATAAGATGTCTAAACACATATCAACCTATATATATGGGTGTCTATCAACTTATAAAGAGACTATACAATATATAGTTTTTTGAAATTTCCTCCCATTCAAAGGAAACCAATTAATTTTTCAAGGAAACCAATTACATAAAAAACAAGTTAGCAGGTCACTAAAAAGAATCTAACAGAGAGAGACATGTTGTAATCATAGAAGAATAACATTTTAATCATAGAGACATGCTAATAGACACAAAATCATGATACAAGGAAAACATGGTATTAAACAGGTAGCATGGAAACAAGCTAGCATACTAAATATTTCACTGAAACATGATATCTAACAAGACATTCTAAATAATTACAATGCGTGGCATACATTAAAGGCACACAATTTTAATCAACAAGAAGCCTAAAATGTAACTACATGGCATGGAACAATGCATGACATGTGAATTCCTATGTGCCTATTATGATGCAAGCAATGTTTCATCCTTACCTTAATAGGCCAAGGGTAAAATATCATAAATTCAATTAATTCATAAGTAGCAGAAATTACACCAATCACTCAAGGTGAAATCATATAAATTTTAAAATCTAAAAACATGAAAAACAATCCCAACCCTAGTCACATGGTCATTTCCTGTACGTGGGGTGATCAGCTATAGGCACGTCTATTAACCGAGCGCTGACACATTCCTAGTCTCTTGTCTACCAACCCAAAACGGTAAGACAAAGTAAAAATTCCACCCTTTGATACCACTTTGTAACGTCCTGACCCGGATCACCTCTAAGATGGTGGCTGGACTAGTGGGTTACATGACCAAAAACACATCTCCCTGAATGCCAAAGGCTACCAACTAGAAGTGAGGGCCTTTTCCATGTCTGTGGGGGAGACTATTCCCTCACAGGTAAAATGTATTATCACAGTGGAAATAGACAACAATTAATAATAAATAGCGGAGGAATATAAATGATAAAATGCAGTAGATTCAATATGGATAATCCAAATGAATAAGAATCAAGTGAGGAATCTCACAAAATAATGTTATGCCATGATGTATGTTTAAACTGAAATCACAGAAAATAGAAACCCAAGCACACTATCAACTAAAAAGAAAAGACACAAAGTGAGACAACTGCATCATAATCAAGGCTCAGTCCTCTACCCCAATCTCCATCAAAAGCAGCAAGAAATAATCATGCATCAGAAGCATCACACTTCCCTTTGTCAATACCTACAAGAATATAATCTACTCTGGTGTCAATGATGCCCGAGTGGGGTGTGAGAAAAAATCCCAGTAGATTGAAACCCACGGTGTCTAAACCTTTACATTTCATGTAGTAATAAAACACAATGTTTCATTATATAATAAATGCATATAATTAACTAAGAGTAATAAAATAAATAACTCGGCCCAGGTTCCCAATAACACATGTCCCTAATCACCTGCTTCAGCCTAAGCCAAAAGACTAAAAGGAGTACCTATAAGCAGAATGCGCATATACATATATATAAATCCTGTAAAATCAAGGTAAAATAAGGAATAAGCATACCCCCAATCATGTTCTTTAACTTGGGGTCTAAGTCATGTGTCAACTATGTGTGCTTCGACATACCAGAAAAATATCACAAATTTCATGAGACTCAAAGCGGCATTAATATAAACCTTCAGCGCATCATTATTAAGCTACAAGTTGAGAGTTGGAGTCTGACCCCATCCCGAAGGTATCACTACATAACATCCTTCAAATTATCCAAACCCACAGAGCCCATCCAAGGAAATATTTCAAAATACCATGTATCACTCGAGGCATGGATTTACCATGAGTCAGTTCTGATCTAGTAAAAAGGGATCGAGCATCATCCAAGGCTGGCTTAGCCACATTTCCAATAGATCCATCCTTGATAATCCCTTTTAGAACCAGTTTCACTCGTAAGTTTTAGACATCTTGGGGAAGTCTTGGTCTAGAAAAGCCAAAGACACCGCCCCCCAACGCGTAGTGGTAACTAGTCAGTAACGACGGGTCTAAGTGTAGCCCTTAATATGGGACCCACCTTCTTTACCTACCCTAAATTTTATTAAATTTTCACCATAGTAAATATGAAAAATCATGCATATGTAATTGCAGTTTTAAATCTAAGCAAATACATTCATGCAACACAAGGTATTAATTTTATATTACAGTGTAAAAACCTAACAAGGCAAGATACTATATTAGCACAAGCAGATAAATACTAATTTTATTAAATAAATAAATTAGTAAAACAACTATCAATAATCCAACAATTCAAGGTTCATAATTAATCTAAATTAATTATTTAAATTAAACACAACAAAAAATAGGTTGCGCAACACATGTAGTTAATTAAATTAAATGCCCGAGCTAATGGAATTTATATCGGCCACATCAGCACACCCAAAGGGGTTTCCGACCATGTTGTGACAATTTAAAGAATTTAATTTATGATAAATAGGGCTATAAAAATTAAGATAAAATATTAAATTAAAAAGATTGGGTAAATTTTCCCAAAGTCGGTAGGTACCGACAAATGGCACCACCCTGAGTTTTTATAAGTTGCAACGAAATGGAGGGAAAGAGAGTATATTCCCTACCTTATGGTCTTAAATGATCCTATGATCCTCGGTAGGCTTTAATTTGACACAAAATGGAAGAAAGCAGATGATTTCAGAAAAAGTAAAAAATAGGGTCAAATCCTTCCTCAACAAACTGTGTGAAGGATACTCAACGAAACTCTATGATTCCCAATTCCTAAGATTACCCTTTCCTGAAGGTTTACAATGCACCTGACAGTGAAGAAAACACATGACAAACAGTTGTTTGATGATCTTATAAATAGGGGAGAGGGTGGTACGCCACCTAGGGAGAGGGGGAGGTGTGACGTGAGAGAGGGAGGATAGGAATAAAAAGAAAAGAAAGAAAGAAAAGGAAAGGAAAAATGAAAAGAAAAAATAAATAATAAGAAAATAAATAAATAAAATAATAAAAATAAAATGGTGGAAGAAATAAAATAAATTATTATAATGGGTTTACCCCATTTTAATTATTTTTTAATTTCTCTCCAACCGTATCTATTTTATTATTTATTTTTATCCCTCTTTAATTTCTATTAATTTTCTTTAAATTATTTTTATTCCTTTTTACCTATTTTAAATTATTTTTAGCCTAAACGCAGTGCTAGGGTGTGATGTAAAATAACTAACAAAAACCCCGCGTAATTATTTATTTAATTTTAATAGCTACTCGAGACCCGCATAAGGGTGCGCATGCACGTGCCCTGGGTCACGTTAATGATTTGAACTAAAAAACTAAAAGTTCTGCACCTTAGTTTAAGCCGAGACGTTTCATACACTTATGTGGGTAATTAGTAATCTTTTATCTAACCCAAAAAATAAATATCCACAAACACACACACACACATATATATATATGCGTGCTATATATATATATACATCTGTATATTCATATACATATACCCACACATGTATATATAACATCATATATATTTAATAACCATATATATATAGATATACTTCATATATATATATATGTGTGTGTGTGTGTGTGTGTTTTTGTTCAAACTAATAATAATAAATATTATTAAAATTATTATTATTTAATACAACTCATCAATGACACCATTAATAAATTTAAAAACAACAACCATAAAAAAAGGATAACATTTATTAAATAAATATTGATTGTGCATTTTTATTTAATAGGAAGAATTAATTATATAACATTAATTACATTGCTCAGTTATTATTTACAACGTGACACAATTTATTAATTGTGGAAGTGAATTTTTTATTTGTTTTCTTCAATACAATTAATAATATTAATAATAAAATTATTATTATTATTTATAACTGTCCAACAAAAATATTTATAACCCAATTAAATTATCTTCAGGTGTGGTCTAACAAAACATCCAATACTCGCAAAAGTTATACCATGCCTATGATAAACCGCACGTCTCGGAACTGTCGGTGGTCTCATATTTCTCATTTGAAACACCATTTGTGAGAAAATAATTGTTTATTCTTAAAAAATAGGAATAATAAATTAATTAAAAAAAGGATGGTAATATCATGTGCGAGGGTTCCAAGCAACCGTCGTGCATCAAGGTTATATGGTTCCTAGGGTAAACTCGGTGTTCCAGACCTAAAGGTGGTCTCATATTTCTCATATGATGCACCATTTGAGAGTTATTTCAATTTTTTAAAATAAAACTAACATGCTTACAAATAAAATAAAATAAATATTTTTATTCTATTAACGTCGAGAGTCTACGGGTCTCGGAACCCCATGCTGACTCATTGTTTAACTCTGAAAATATTACATAGAATATTCCAAATTTTTAATAAGGCCTGTACCCTTCATTTAATTTGTTTCTATTTTAACATTAATCTAATTAATTTAATAAAATTTATTTAAAAGACACATCAGAGTGCCAACTATTAAAAATAGAAATTTACGGTGCTCGGTTTTAAAACTGGCCTGCCCAGCTAATGGAAAAATTTAATTTACTTCACATTTTCATTCAGTTCCAAATAGATAACGTCACACACATCATGAAAATAATTATGAGAAAGTTCCATATCATCTGACACCAATCCATCAATCAATTTAATATCATTAATTCCACATGCCCCAAATTAATTTTTATGAAAACATATTAAATGCTAAAAAAAGTGATATATGGATTCTATTCGTGTTCACATGGAGTCCTTTATTAGTTTAATGGAAGACAACCTTTTATTAGGATGATTACACCATCAATTTTTGTCATATTAATCAAAAAACCAAGTAAAAACATCAATAAATCAGTGGGACACCAAAAACATAATAATAATTGGGAAGTACTAGGGGATTGTACCTTGATTTATAATTGAAGTATCCATGAAAACACTTCACATAACAGGAGGTTCAATTAAGGATGTATGAGGGGAAGAGTTTGATAAAATGTCTCTCATTGTATTCTCATTCATTCAAAAATAGATGGGGGGTAAATTGTAATATAATAATCTTCACCACATGAAAAAATGGACCATAGGTTAATTGATGCATGACCTAAGGGTTTATGGTGTAGTAACCCACATTCGATGGTTTATTTGGGAGTGACCTGTTGGAGCATGGTGAAACACCAAACTTAAAAATAGCACAAAAACATTATAGATAGACATCATTGTTTGGAACTGGTATTTGTGGTGCAACACAGATAAAAAAACAAAAAAACAATTGGATCCTCCATAGTGAAACCCTCTCCCAAGTATACATTGCGACACTTTCCCCTTGAGGTTTGGAATAAGGACCCAATCTATGGTGTGACCTCTCAAGATATCTAAACATAATTATACAAAGAATATATTTACACTAAAACACACCCATTGTATCATGATCCATCACATAAACAATACACCCTCACATTTTATAACATATCACCATGGGATGGTCTGACCCCTCCATTTAAATATGAATCACCCCCTCACACCATAAAATAACACCCTCTATTTTGTTATGATTTTCCACATATAGTAATGATTTAAGGTCAAATATAAAACAATCTCATTAACCAGAATATATAATACCCCCAATAACTATAAACAATACTAATTGAGTCTAAAAAATATTAGTTTAAAATTATTCATCTCCAAGACACCCAATATAGGTCCAATTTTTCCACAAATTAGTCATGATAAAAAATTGATGTACTCAATACTAAAAGAGGTTAATCAGTGTTGAAATTATTTTTAACCAATTAGAACAGTAACCACATGAAAATATTAAATTTTTTGGAATTTATCTCACTCTCTCTCTCTATCTCATATTTGGTCAGCATGTATGAAAAAAAACACTATAAGAGCACTAAGGTTGGTTAATTTGGATTGACTATATTTAGGATGACTACATTCCCAGTGTATAGTGGTGATTATCCAATTCAAATATACCTTCCATATTAGTGTCAAAAAATCATAAGATAATTTATGAACATGGACATTTAGTGCTAGAACCGACCAGGTAAAAAGTATTAAACACTTAAAAATTTCTTTAGATTGATACTAGATTCTTACTTCTCTGTCACAAACCAGGCCAGGTCATCATATGAACTGGTGCCCAACCCGGTCTGTGGAATAACACGAAGGGCATTCCTAATTCCCAAAGGCTGGAAACTAGTGCCCGAGTATCAATAACACACATTGGGGATTATTTTACCTGATCATATAAACATAAACTACTAATAAAATAAATAAACTAAATCTGGAAATAAATAACCAATCATGGCTTAACAACATTCTAGATTTAATTTTTATAACTTAGGATAGAACCCCAAAAATATTACAATAGAATAGGGGGGATAAAACTCTATAAAAACTCTCTATGAACGAGTTGATAAGCATCCTATAGTCACCTCAACCAAGATCCACAGATAAAAACCACTAGAAAATCAAACCTCTACCACTAAAGACATTTCCTCTACCTAGAAAAAACATATAATAAGGTCTAGATACACCCAAGGGTGTGTGTAGGGATTGAGACAAATCCCTGTAGGATGCCACCCAAGAAAAAGATTCTGTGACAAAACATTTAAAATATAATCTAACATGCTCATTTTAATAAATTATTTGAAAAAAAATTCATGAAAACATTTTTTGGGTAAACATTTTAAAAAGGAAAACATATGAGGAAATCCATTTAACCACAAATTGCTTAAAAATAAAAAGGGAATTTATAAACACACACACACAAGAAGTACACCATATTCCAACATATGGTGCCACATATTATAAAGTTGACCACCATGGGTGAATCCCTAGGGTGAATCAATATCGAGTGGGATCCTTGAACCTTGTACCTCGGTGAAACATGGCTTATAAGCCACGAATAATAGTGTTCTCATGCACAAGACACTATTAGGTGACACCCTAATGGCCTAGTGGTCTCCCATCATCCTAATGTGTAGTTAGTGTTGTAAGAATCAATCCATCTAGACTAAATCTAGATGAACCACTTCCATATCATCTAGAATACTAGAACTATCCAGCCCAACTAGATACCCAATATTCTCTTATGCTCAAGTTACTATTTACATGCCACACAGCATACCACTTTCACCACCATTGCCAAGAATTTCAAGAAAAACATAATTTTTCATAAGACAAACCATTTACCATTTTATCCCGACTAAAAACCCCTTTCAATTACATTTACCATCACTTATATAATTCATAAATTCAATTTTAATAGACCCAAGAAAAACACACAATTAAAACCAACCAAATCTATATGCTAATCCCCTTTGTAAACCCACATGTAAAGCAAGATCACCTTTTTAAAACATGGTTTTCATCAATCAAACAATTTGAAAGTTAGATTCAATAGTGTAAAACAAGATCAACATGCCCATGTAATAAATTTTCCATTAAAATCCCATTTCCAACACCTTCTCACCTTAAATTCCTTTGAAAACATGTTTTCACCCATCAAACGGCCCATAAACAATTTTCATGAACACCACACTAAATCATCCATACAAAACAAATCCATTTTCCTTTATAAAATCCATTCCTATCACATAAAATTCCATTCCACTTAAAAATTACCTTTCATGCCACACATTTAACCCATGGAACACATTTATAAATTTAAACAAACATACTAAACAAATCTAATAATGTTAGGGCATGGAACCACCTACCTCATATGAGGAAACTCCTAAAAATGATGTGATACCACATCCACACCACCATGAAACCCTATAAAGACAATATCTAACAAAGAACATCAAGATCAAACCCTATTAAACAATAACAAGCCCTAAATCAAACACCCTACCCACTGGAAAACGAAAACCCCAATGAGGCGAGAGAGAAACCCTATAATGAAAGATGAATCAAGGGAGAGAGGTAATTACTTGTTGGTACCATGAAGAATCCAAGTCAAAACACCAAAATGAGGGAGCCCAAGGGAAAAGAGAGGATGGGGAGGTGCGACTTGGGCAGGGGAGGTCACAAGGTTTGATCAAAGGGGGGGAAAGGGGTTAAAATCGGGGAGAGAGAGAGAAAACCCCAAATTTTAATGATCTGGTAGGAAGTACAGTTAGTCCAAATAGTTTCTCAAACCATGCGAAGACCGTGAAACCATATATGCCATGTAGGAACTCTACCACATGGTTTCTGGGCCAAGGAACACAGTCATGTGTCTACTACTAGCTCGACCTGCATCTACCACATGGTTACTTAGGGAAGGCTCGTGGTTACTACTAACTATGTTTCAATCATGCGTCATGGACTATCCAAACAAAAACATCAATTTTCTTGAAAATAAAAGGGGATAATCAAGGTAAAGTACTAAGATAAGGATAAACAATGGAAAATAACTCAAAATTTCAAACCCATCACACCTAGTTATCAAGAATAAATACAGATAACCTGACCTAATCCAGAACAAAATGAAAATTTAAAAACCTTTGTGTGACTATTCTCCCCATCATCACACTTTACACCCCCAGAAATCCATCCCAAACTTTGATTTTAAAGGAAGAACTTATACTCCATATCATCACAAGGAGTTTCCCAATTAATGACAATGGGAAGAAGGAAACAACACTACAAGTAGGAAAAGAAGTTTATAAACTGAACTCAAGAGACCAAAATGGACTCCCCGCTATGTGCCACCCACTCCCAATGTAGGAACAACACATGTTGATCGATCAAAAGAAAAGGAATTTCCACAATGTGTAATATAAAATCATGAGAAAAATCACCTTAATCATTTCCAAAGAGGCTTAGTCCACCTACCTGAGATGAGTTAATAAACCCAAACCACACTTCGATTGACACTTCCACAACATTATTTAAACAAAACTATTGGGATAACTTAAACCCCAACTTTTACTCAATAAATTATCGTGGGGTTAGATAGCTTCGAATGAGAATACCTAAAACTAAGACAATACCCTGAAAAAAAAACTGAATCACAGACATGGGGAGCCCCAGATGGACTTCCCACCATATGAAACAAACTAACACCCATGTTGGTATCAAGAATACCAACACAAGGAGGCCCGAATGAACTCCCCACCATAAGCAATAGGCTAACCCTGGGTTATTTCAGAGGAATTTCAGTGATACCCATGGTGGGTTTCTCTATAATAAGAACCAGCCACATAGACTAACATGAGATATACAACCAAGACCAAACCCTTACAGCAAGGGGTTTGATGAAAAAGACTCTAAAACGAATGGTAAGCACCACATTATTCACTACTCCAATGGGGAATCACCATCCTCAAATGGGCCCAAAAAACATGATATTGAAACTATAATTCAAGGATGATCATACATAGACTACCCCATAGATAGTTTCACCTACAAGGGAATAAACACTAAAGTTAAAGAAAATGATACAACCACACCTCCACTGAATGAAGGAGGAACTCTTCCACCCATGCTGTTTGCAATAAAGAAACATGGAATACATGTCCCTTTCCACCTAACATGACCATTTGGAATGAAATAACTACACACAATGTTTAAACATTATTCATTCCTCTGCGCTGAGGAGTGAAGTTAGACTGAGATCCCTTACAACCTTGGGGGCTTCTGACTATATGCTAGCTTCACTCTATGACCTATGGCTGGAGCTCATATGGTTGAAGAATCTCCTGCCTCATAGTGAGGCATTGAAACCCATCAAATAGAACATCCCCTATTGGTTCCACAAACAACCATACCATGATCCAGAAAACACTAAGAGACACAACACACCCTAAAATAAACATACTCCTATATGGTACTTTCACTAAGATAGAAGATTAAGAGATGCATTTGCATAACCCCTTTCACCCTGAACATGAAACAATAGAACAAAGATCACAAAAAAATATTCTCCATACAGGAAGGAGAAATTAAAAATTCTCTGAAGGGAAGATATGTTTCAGCTAAGGCATAGTTTTTTAAAAGGTTCCACAACATACACCCTTGCATTTGAATTGGAACACAAAATTGTAAAACGTCACCAAACATGACCATTTTAATATAAGTGACCTTCCATGCGAAGGGACTTAAAACCCCAAGTCCTGAATAGTACATGATTTCTGCGAGCAACATAATAGCCTCTTATGACCAGACATGTCACACTGGTGGCCTAGCAGAATCCCTTTCTTAGAAGAATGTGAAAAAATATTCAAATTCCCTTTTTAAAAGAAATGGTCAGTACCAAAAACCCCATACCACTTCCACCTTTCCTCATTAAAATTCCCTTCACTACTTCTAGACAAGACCTTCAGTCTTAAAGGTGTCAAAATTCACCATTGATGACTCAAATGAATCCAGGAAACAAATCCTCTTCCAGATCCCCTCACACACACTCTCCCACTGTGAGAGGATCCATATAACCAAAAAAGAAAATAGTTAGACCCACTCTACAAATCTCAAGAGTAAAGTCCTTACATTGATCAACTGGAGGGTCTTCCAAAGGTGGATCACCAATGGCTGCAAATCAAATATGCTTCAATTTTTTATGGGGGAACACACTAGTCAACAATGTAAAACTAAAGACCCAATCAAAATGGTAAATTGGCTAAGGTATACCACAAGGTAACACCAAAATTACAAAGGGAACCACTGTAAGGACTTCCAAAAAAACTTTTCATAATATTCCACTAACCATTACCCCAAACCTAACTCACCAACAAGGAATAAAACTTGAAACACTATTTGAATAGATTGAATTTTCAGGCTCAAAACATCTCAAAAACAACCATAACAAAATAAAGAAAATAAACCACACTATTTATTTGATATAACATTTTAAAAATAAAATATGATTCGTGGGTTACACCTTCACTAATGGTATCCTATGTAATCTCACACATGTATCTCTCGTTCCATACCAGGAAACCATCCACATTTTTACACATAACCCATGCACGTGGTCACCCGTGAGAATACCAAATATCAAAACAAAACCATTCCATTTTTGAAAACCACAATTAACCAAAAATTTCATTTCAAATTACTTGAATCCTTTTTCCAATAACTGTTAGCCACAAAATCTGAAACCCATTTCGAATCTCACAAAACCCCCTCGAAGAAATACAAACCATTCAAATAAAAACTCATTTTCAAAATTTTCATATCAATTCCAAAAAATTCATCTCATTTCAAAATATCTACAATTACACTACATTTTCCACTTCATCAATCACCATTTGTTTTAAAACTCAATATTATAATTTAAAATATGTTTCCAAAACCCAGTTTTAAAAATAAAATTACATTTTACCCAAATGACCACCTTTCGATAAAAAACAAACTAGATTTATGAAAAATTCACCCTCAATAAACTCATCCCACTTACTAAAATTCATTTTACAAAAATACACATTTCCAAAATTCCCTTTTGGTAAATTTAGAAAATTCATTTTCCACACTACTAAAATCAAATAATTTTTAAATAAAAAACCAAGTATCCATGATTCCAAAAAAAAGATACATAGAATGATGCAAGGGGAAAATAATGTCAATGGGTGACTTGGACATATGGTTGGAATCCATATTGTAGTCACAACCCCATCCCAGAGAGTGTTCTTGGGAAATGTTCCCATATCCACATGGATCTCCTGGCCATGAAATCTCACTAGGAAAAATGACCCAATTTTCTTTTCATTTCATACGAAATGAGTAACCACAAGAATCAAATGAATCCTACGAAACCCGAATTCTCATGGTAACTTGAGTACCATCATAAGGTGTACGGGCCAGGCACCCTACTCGTAATAGTAATATCTAGTCCTGACTATCCTACCTCTGGTCTACCAGGAAGTTTCCCCAAGGAATATGATCCAAAAGATCATAACCTCCTATGATACCATTTTTTCATGAAACAAGATGGGTCATCATCTGAACCAGTACCCAACCTTATTTTTGGAATGATCCGAAGGGTATTCTCGATCCCCATGGGATAGAAACTAGTGCCCGAGTATTAATAAAACACATTTTGAATGATTTTACGTGGTCCAATGAACATAAACGACCAATGAAACAAATAAACAAAAACTAAAAATAAACAACCAAAAATGGGATAACATATTTTTAAATTTACAACTTAGGACAACACCCCATGAATAATACAACAGAAGAGGGGGAGACTAAAACTCTATACCAAAACTCCATGAAAAAGAGGAGATGAATCCTCCAGTCACCTCCACCAAGATCAACAAAATAAAATCACTAGAAACTCAAACTACCACCGCCAAACACCTTGCCTTTACCTATAAAAAACATAGAATATAGTCTATATACACCCAAGGGTGTATATAGGGTGTGAGTTAAATACTAGTAGGATTCCACACAATAAAGGGATTACAAGACAAAACATTTAAAAGATAATCTAACATTCTCATTTTAATAAATTATTTAAAAAAAATCTAAGAAAAACATTTATTGGGTAAACATTTTAAAAAGTAATACTTCCAAAAAAATCCATATCACCACCACATGGTTAAAGGGAAAATGGAATTTATAAAAACACACACACACAAGTGGTCCACCATGTGCTGATGGACGTAACCACATGATATAAATTAGAGCACCATGGGTGAATATCTAGGATTAATCTTGCTTGATTGGGACATAGAACCTCATACCTCTGTGAAACATGGCTTAGAAACCATGAATAATAGCATTCTCATACACAAGACACTATGATGGGACACCCTAATGGCTTAGTGGTATCCCAACAGGATAAAGTTTAGTTAGTGTTGTAAGCTTCAATCTAGATAGATTAAATCGGGGTGAACCACTTCCATATCATCTAGCGTACTAAAACTAGTCATCCCACCAAGATTCCTGAGATTCTCTTATGCTCGAGTTAATGTTTACATGTCACACAACATACCACTTTCACCACCATTTACAATCATTTCATTGAAACCACCATTCTCCACAATACAAACCATATAAAATTTTATCCGCACCAAAAACCACTTTCAAATAAATCTACAATCACTCGCATAATTCATAAATTCCCTTTTAAAAAACAAAATAAAAACATGAAATTAAAACCAACCAATGCTATGGGCCAAGTCCATTTTTAAACCCACACATAAACCAACATCATGTTTTTAAAACATGATTTTCATTAATCAATCAATTTTAATGTTGGATTCAAAGGTTCACAGTCAACTCAGTATTAACCAGTAATAAATTTTTCATTAAAATCCCATTTCCAACACCTTCTCGCATTATGTTCCTTTGCAAACATGTTTCACTCCCATAAAAAAGCCATAAAACATTTCCATGAACACCACACCAAATCACCAACACAAAACATAGCCAATTTACTTTATAAAATACATTCCCATTTAATAACATGGAATTCCACTTAAAATTTACCTTTTCACCACAAATTTAAGCTATATAAAACATTGATAAATTTAAACAATCATATTAAATTCATATAATAATGTTAGGGCATGGAACAACTGACCTTATATGAGGAAACATCAAAAAATGATGCGAAACCTCATCTGCACCACTATGAAACCCTAAAAAGACATGATCTGACCAAGAAAATTAATATTGAACCCTATTGAATAAGAAAAAAACCTAAATCTAACAACCTACCTTCTAGAAAACAAAAACTCCAAAGTATAGGGAGATAAATCCTATAAAGAAAGAGGAATCAAGGGATAGAGGGACTTACAGGGAGGTTCCTTGAAGAATCTATTCCAAAACACCCCAAGGAGGGAGACCAATGGAGAGGAAAGGATAGGGGAGGTGCTCTTAAGGATTTAGAGGCTTTAAGGTTCAATAAAAGGGGTAGAAAGGGGATTAAAATAGTGGAGATAGAAAATGAAACCCCCAAATTTTAATGAGATAGAAGTCTGCACGATTAGTCCACACGGTTTTTCAAACTATGTGGAGACCGTTAGATAACCACTACAAAGGATGAAACCTACCACATGGTTTCTAGGAAGAGGTGCACAGCCATGTGTTAGTTACTACCTCAACCTACAGCTACCATAAAATTACTTAGGGAAGGTGCATGGTTACTACTAACCATTTTCCATGGATTTTCCAACCAAAAACTTCAATTTTCTAGAAATTAGGGGGTAGAATTAAGAAAACTTACTAATATATGGATAAACAATGAAAAATACGTCAATATTGTGAACCCATAACACTCGGTTCTAGAGAAAAGTAACTGAGTACCTGACCGGAGTTGGAAAAAAAGGTAAATTTAAAACCATGGGTGTGAAATTCTCCATATGATGTGTGATCAGAATAATTATTGGGGTATTATCATAAAAAATTTGTCTAATATCCATCCTTATCATGAAATAGTATCCATCACAAACTCTATGCCGATAACAAAAAACTATGTCACATAATTATTCAACAATGGATGCAATGATCTCATTCAAAATTCTATAAAATAATTTTGTAAATAGGATCTCTTACTATCATTTTACTACAAATAATCATTAGTAGGTAAGGGTAGTCTTATCTATACTTCTCTATATTTTTCATTAGTATAAAGGTATAGATTATTTCTCAAACACTAGAACATCTCCTTCCATCAACATCAAAGAAAAATAATATTCATGCATGGATAAATCTCTCCATTTTTCTTTAATACAAAAACTATGTAAGGGGTTTTTATATTGGATATCCCTTACTTGTTTCAAAAAACATACATAATATGAAATATACTTGTAGATTATGTTTGACTATAATTATTTCCCCTCTTATATTCACTAATCTTCATGAATATTCTACCTTGAATTTCTATAATAATAAAAAATTCAAAATAACTGATATCTCATCACTTAAACACAAATATTTTCCTTTAATTTTCGTATAGGATGATACTATTTCATCCATAATATCTTCACTAAAACACATCTCATTCAATGTTTTTTTGTATTTCATATAGCACCATTGATTTTTTTTATTTTTCATCATGCAATCATAGTGTAGAATTTCATCATAGTTTAGTAACACACAAAGGTCATATGTTATTATGAGGTTTGATATAACATAGAAATATTTTTAATGCATTATATCATTTGAAGGTTTTCCCCCAAAAACATTTTCTTATATTCTATATAAAATCCCACATATGTACCTTATGAAAATATTCAATCGTACCCTACAATTGTACCATATGAAGTTTTCCCTCACCAGTTTATTCATAGAGTATCGTAATATATTATATCATTATATGTTCCTCAAAAATGATAATTGTACCCAAGTTCCTGATTACTATCATCTTCATTTATCATCACTAATTAAAAAAAAGGATACTTGATATCATCATGATATTTTAAAAATTGAATCTCTTTATAAGCATCACCACATTTTTTCTCCTTTTAGAAACTTATCTCTAAGACTCATGCTTTTTCCCTCATGAACATATTATTCAATGAATAAAAATGTCCATTTCTCAAGATCCCGTTTTAATTAAAATAGAATATCATGGAATGACATAAACTGGTGTGGCATGATATTTAGATTACACAACATGGGAAACCTCACTTGAAAACACTTGGGGGGAGGTAGAAGTCAACCCATGTTGTGTCATATAAATAGACGTTTCATTAGATAATGGGATTCATAATTTTAAATTGAATGAATAGTGTATCACAAAATTATTCACCATAGAAATTTAATTTGGTAGAAATTTCTTTATTAACATTCAAGCACAAATAGCTAACTAAACAAATACTTTAGGGAATGCATGGCCTGTAGGTGCATCGTACCACCCCACATGGTAATTATTAGTCTTTCAACCCTTCCACACCTACATAAATATCATTATTTGGTAATAATTGAGTTGAGATGCTACCTAAAGTAAACAGATTCATCTCCCATAATTGGTCATAGGATTCAATATTTTAACTTCTACAAGATCCCACTTTATTAGAGTAAATTAATCATAAAAATTTTCCATTACTTCATAAAATTAGGAGAAACTATCCACTCATATATAGTTATATTCCATTCTGGTGAATTGAAAAGGGTACACATAAATAGAAAAAATTACAATTACAAAATTCACATAATTCTAAACTAGTTTCAGTGCTGGCTTTCTACACATATGTCAAATAATAAAAGTTCAACCATCACATTTTCAAATGCTTCAAAAAAAATTCAAAAAATCCACAAAAAATTATACAACATGATAATTATCCTTATAGTTTTTCAATTTAATATCATTACCTTAATCTAGACTAAATTCAACATCCTTCCTTTTCTAATAGATTAAATACTATGTAATTTAAATATTTTAAAAACATAAAAAAAATAAACAAATATCTTCCATTATGTTAATGGATCACTAATAAAACAAATATAATACCTCCATTTTCTATTGAATATGACAACAACAATTCTATGACTCAAGGAATTACATTAATCCTCACCACACATTGCATGAGAACTCAAACATCTCATCAACCAGCATGGGCATTCCGTTAATTTTATCTTCATTAAATTTTTTATCATCTATGATAGCTACATTAGCATTGAAATTTATGAAAAAGGATATCACAGAAACACAAGGTCATATAAACAATCTCACATGTTTTATTTTTTTTCAATAACTTTTACAAAATGACATGTAGATATATAACTCAAATTAATTCTCCTTACTCATTTTTTTTGAACTCTCACTTATTGAAAAAAATACATTGAACATGGGAAATGATGACATCGGTTCATATTCATGTAGTGTAAGAAAAATCATCCCGCTATTTGAAAACATGATACATGCACGGGGTTCAAAATAATGGGTTATATAATGGTAAAAAATCATTTCATTCATCAATAAAAATTGATTCTAGCTAATAAAAAACAACATAACACATTCAGAGGAAATCAAATTATTCTTAGGATGAAACCAAGTAGCCCGAGTTGATAGGTTTATTTATAATTGGAATTAAAACCTAAGTTCTTGAAGTCATCTCAATTAACATATTAAAAACATTTAAAAACATATAGTTTTGTTTTAAAATTAATCGTGTTATCTCTTATCTTTTTTATTATCATTAATCAATTCATATAATCCCACTTAAAACCAGAATAAATTATTTGAAAATCAAGGAAGATATATTTTTAATGAATAAAAATTAAATTAATGGTTTTTAATCACCATTAAGAATTTAAATTTTTATAAACTTTGATGTAATAGAGGACTCTTATGTCTTAATCCCACTTCTCTCCCATGAAATGGAGATATTGCTTCAAAATTTTCCATATGTTTGAATATTTCATTATATTCTCTTTAAAATTATATTTCAATGATCATATGGTGGTCATTGAAAACATTAAAACTAGAATAGTTATTCGATCGTCCATATAACAACAAAACCTTCTTAATTTCCATTTATTTTATCAATATTCACCTTAAATTCCCTATATTGAATCAAAAAATGGAAAAAAAATATAGGGATGAGGAAAATATCCTTTCTCATCAATGTTATTTGTTAGGTAATAAATTTTTTCTTAACTAATATACTCTTTCCATTCTAGAATCATTTCTAGATGAAAGCTTCTTGAAATTATTTCTAAATTTCCAAGATATGTTAGGATATATGGGTACATTTTTTTATTCCTTTTGTGACATATTATTTTTAATACGAGTCATCAACACACATGTACCACTTGGTGAAACCAAGAATTTCTACAAGATTTCTTTTTGGGATACTATAAATGTTAAGAAATACTTTGAGTTATGTTCATCCAACTTGAACCTCCTACAAAATACAAAAAGTGATATTAGGTTACCCTCTATTAAAACACTCTAACTTTATTCATGTTCTTATTCATGTGGAGTTTCTATTTTTTTCATTTAACACTTTCCTTCACTAATACTTATTCTATTTTCATTCCCATTATAGTTTTCCGGAACATATAATTAAAAAAATTAAACAAGATTATCTTTCCTATAACATTCACATTACTTCATGTTAATACTTTTCACCAAATTAGGAATCTTATTAATATTTAACGTTGATATTATTTTCTATCCTAGATTACATATTTCAATTAAAATTTCCAGGGATTTTTTTTACAAAAATACATGTAATGTCCTCTTATTTAATAAAATAAGTAGATTATTATTTTTATTGGGTTACTAAACATCAACTACTTGTGTTTTATTTTGAAAAACTAAACCACATTTTTATACTGAAAAGATTAATTTCATTCATTCTTTACTAACTTCATAGGAATACTCTTTCTAGTTTATTATTTCCTATTTACAAATGTTGTTCTACTTCCGGTGCTATTCGGTTATGGTATCCTTCATATATGTTTTTCAGAAAAAAAAATTCAATGGATAAAAAAACATGCCTCTTCAAATTGAATAACTTTATTATAGGAACCATATATATTTCTAAGTGTTTTACTAATTTATTTAATAAAATATATTTTCCCTTTCATTTGTAACTTTTTCTTATTCCTAGAATTGATCCTCCTTAATATTGGATTCCCAATTCACCCATTTGTTGAAATTTTTTTCCAGTGATCAGTATACATGTGTCCAAACACATTACAAAACCAATATAGACCAAAAAATATAGATCATTTATTTTTCACCATAGTCTGTCTGGGTTTTATTAAATAAAATGTTTTATTTTTTTCATTAACTGAATGGGATTATTTTGGAGAATAATAACTCCAAATCTATATCCAACCACCATATATATATTAGTTAAATCCTTAATATCTTTCCAAATCCCTATAATTATAGGATTTTTTAGTTTAATCCTCCACTACGGATAAAAATATATTTACTGTGAATATTTTCTTCATATATAGATGATATAATTTTCATTAATGATGTTATAAATTTATCATTTGACGATCTAAAAATGTTTATGCCACCATATAAGGATAATGGTTCATAGGAAACCACTTTTAAAATTTATATTGTGATAAATTTATTTTTATATTATTGTGAACACCGTGATTTATCTTTTCATGCATTCGTCAATTCTAATTCATGTTCAATTAATCTTGTACTAAGGATATTATTCTCATACTTCATTGACATAATTTTTTCTTCATAATCCATCATCATTTCTCTAAATCTCTCATCCTACATTTAATTATTTTCTTTAATAAATTTATCAAGATATCTAATCTTGTTATCATTGACT